>BGPT01000347.1:68144-101360 GCA_003297045.1 Symbiodinium sp. clade C Y103 | reverse complement strand
ATTTCTACTCATTTCATCAACAACATCATCATCATCATCATCATCATCAACAACATCAACATCATACCCCAAACAAACCCTAAACAAACCCTAAATAAATCCTAAGTGAAAACCACAAAAAAAACAAAATGAAACCTTAACTAAACCCTAAACAAACCCTAAGCAAACCCCAAACAAACCCTAAACAAACCCTAAATAAACCCTAAAGAGTTGGTCACATGATAAACCTTCGGGCGGCACACCCGGCCTGGGGGTATATATATATATATATACATATTATATATATATATATATATATATTGTATATATATATATATATACATGATACTCGAATGTGTGTATATACAACATACACTGAAACTCACATGTACAAAAAAGGGTGTGGTCATCCACCATCGGCGATCCAACCCCGAGGGTGACCAGTTCCAATACGGGGTGGTCAAAAAGGGTGTATTGACCACCAGCAAAAACCATAATATCCACAAGGTCATTGGATTGGTGAATGGGAAAATTTAGAAGAAACTATGGATTTTCCCATGAAATATAGGGGGTTCCTGTAAATTTTCCCATGAACCAATCCATTGATAAGGGCGAATCTTAACCAGTTATCATATCATTGGAAGGTGGTCACCGAAATCACCGAAGTTGTTTCATCACCAACGCCAGACCTGCCAGCGCATGAAGTTCCGTGGCCACTTCGTATTCGTAGCGCCTCAGTGACGATCGGTTGTGGGCTTTGGGTCAAAACCAAGGCCAGGGGGACCCTTCTGTTCACATCAAAATATAGCTGGTTGGTACAGATGTCCATCCTCTAGTACATATGTATACATATATATATATAGATGGTATTCAATGATTCAATGGTATTCATAGGTATTAAGCCAGCCCTATATCAATGTCACCAGCCTGAAACCTGAAAAAATCTGAAAGACACTGGTTTCTCAAGCAAACGCGGGAAGACAGGGAACGCAAATCCTGGGAGCTCAACAAAAAGGAGCTAGTTGGATGCACCTTTCGTGCTAGAAGCATCTTTAAAACCCATTCAATTCCAGGGGTGGATCAAGTCGTATATTGTCATGTTATGTCAGTTTTTTGGATGAATCATTCCTGTGATGGATAAAAAGTAACAGATTCAAAACCTCCAATCAGATGAAACGGATGTGCATGCAGCTGATAGATGGGATTTCAGGCAGAAGCATTTGGAATTGAGGCCTGAAACATTCCCCATGGGTTGGCGCCAACCACAATAAACAAGATGATGGAACTCCATCATTAAGCATTGATGGTGGCTTGTCCTCACGGAAACAAACAATATGCCGAAAGTCCCATGCTTCAGGGCAACACCGTCACATACTGGAGTTCAACTTTAAGATCATCGGAGCAAAGGGTAAGTGACCCTAGGTATCCCCAGGTCAACAATGCGTGTATGGTTCCCTGTCCTAAAATACCCAAGTCTCTACAGATTTTCGTTCTCTTAGGGAACCATGGTCTATCAACAGCACAGATTTCAGTGATATGATGAGTTACTCGTCCTTTCATGGAGCACCAACCGTTGATGCCTTGATATTACTCGGTTTGATCTTACTGTATTGTCGTACTGGAGCGGTTCAAGTCTATATAAACATCGACCAACCAAGAAAAGTTGTAGTTGGGGAAATGTGTTTCTCTCTATTCAGCTATCATTTTGTGTAAGGGACCTCAAAACAAGCGGAATCCAATCGTAAAAAATCCTCGTTGGAACCGAATCTGCAGCTATTGGGATTCCTCATGGCTATGACAATCCTCATCCACCACATCCCTTTTCCCAATCTTGGCACAGACAGCCCCAAAGAATGACCCATCAGATTTCTCTTGATTTCATCAGTTCCAATTTCTGGTGTCCAAAATCCCATAAGATTTCTAGAGAGTTCCCAGCTATCATCCAATTGTCGGTTTCCTATTTGTAAAATCCCATAGTTACCATCTGGTAAATTAACATAGACCCTGGCAGTCATCGGAATTGGAAGATGAGTGAATCCTCTAAAAATAGCGAGTTTCTCAGGGTCGAACTGTTAATATACCAGAGGGTACCATACTTTGAGACTGGGAACTCTAAAAATTCCCATATTTCTCTTGAGCAAAAACTCCCCGAAAAAGTCTGACGCCAGGCACGGGCTCAAGTCGGAGTCCGTGGACTGGACCTCCCAGGCCTCGGGGGATTCAGCTGGCCATGGGAAGGTGGATGAAATATGATGAAAATCCCGAAAGTTTCTGGGATTCTCATGGGAAAAATCTGGCAAAATCTGGCAAAATCCATGAAGATTCTCATGATTTTATCTATGGTTATCATAGTTTCTCTCAAAGTGAGAGGATGTTCCAGCCACGTTTCACGAAACCACTGAGACATGGGCCATGCCAGCGCTGCCAGCGCCCAGCTCCAACCTATTGCCGTGGCAGAGCCGGACAGCTCCTCCTGATGTTTAATAATGGTTTTTTATAATGGTGTTAATAATGTTTTTAATAAACAGGAATCACTGTTTAATAATCATCAAATCTTAGTTTTTGTCATATCAAAAATTGATGCTTCACAGTTAAATTACCATAATTAACCGTAGTCATCACCATGTTTTTCATTGATACCCTCTGGTACTGACAGTTCCCAAACTGGAAACTGGATCATCACTGGGCCCTTGTTGCTGCCTCTGAGAAGTGATCATCGCGATAATCACTGGGAGTCACTGGGAACCAATGGATAACTAAGAAACCGAAATGCTATCAGTTCCTGAAAAATCAACATTTGATTGTCCGTTGTTTTGATATCTCTCCATCTCTGTTGAGCGGTTAGATTTGATACTTTGTTCAGCTCATCCCATGAATCCTATTCCGAAAATACCAGGAATTAGGGACTTCTTCACCAGGATGATTTCCAGAGTTCTGGTGATATGTCCATCTTCAGTGCTTATCTGGCTTCTAAAACGACCCCAAGATCCACGACTTTATCATCATTTGTCCTCTTAGATGAGCCATAGTTGTGGGCATAGCCGCATTTTCAGACACTGCCGTTCGGTCCCAAGCCTCAATCTGGGTCAAGTTCTGCCACTTGGGGTTTGGCACAAAAAAAAAAGAATCCACTTTCTAGCATATTCGATCCCATCGATTTTCTCAGAGTTTATCATCATTTTCTTATGATTCATGTTGATTTGCCATTTTTTGGTATTTGAATCCGAATCAATAAATGAATGTAAGACGTTTTCCCGCCACCGAATACTTTTTCATACCAAATAATACCCCAATTGCTCAATTTTTTATCGTTATAAATCTCCAATTTCCATCTCCTCACACCAACATTGCTGGGTGCCCCAGGCCCTGGAGGGTTGTGCATGGGCCCGTTCACCTCGCTCACACGGCGGAGAAGGGGAGATTCAGCCAACTTTAATGGTGGACGGTTGATGGAAATGAGATTTCGACCAGCAAAGATGGTGAACTACTGATGAAAAATGTGGCATTTAATCAGCAAGAAATACTGATTTAAGGAAAAATGGGTAACTTAGTCAACAAAAAATGCTGTTTTCTTCGCGAAAAAATAAGGGCGAAGCAGCAAAACCTAGCCGACACAACACGGAGATTTCACCCATAAATTCCAGCAAAGCTGGGGTGTTGAGCCACTGCAGCTGGATGCAAAGGATTGTACAAATCCAGGACTAAGAGATAGAACATGCAGAAATGTCGTATGACTACCACTAGACCCTGGTAATTTAACATAGCTATGGAAAATCACAATTTTTCATGGGAAAATCAACTATTCCTATGGTCATTTTCAATAGCTATGTTAGTTTACCAGAGGGTAGACCCTGGGATTCTGTAATGACACACTGCCACTAGATTTTCCCCCTGGATTTTCGCCCAGGAGGCTCATGAATGGTGAAGCAACTATGGTCTCCGCGGTTGGCGATTTCGTTGACGAGCTATCAGTTCCAACATCGTTTTCCACAAACCAATATGGTCTGAAGATAGGGTACCCTCACGTCATTTATCATAATCATCATAATTTCCCCTACTGAAATTGCCGCCTGGCTATAGCACTTGGGGGCCGCAACCCACTCTCCTAGAATTTCCGAGGATCTTCCCATTAAATACCCATGAAATACCCATGATATGATATGCCCATAGCCAGTTCAATCCCGTTGGTTGAATCCCCCATGTCCATCACTTCCCCATGTCTTCGCACCTCATAGCACGGCCCGGGCCTCAGAAATCTGAACCAACAGGAGACTTGGACGTATTCCGTTCAGAAACGGATGGAGAACTCATGGGGTGAAGTAAAACGTGGGATTTCGATACTGGTCCAGTGGATTACTCTATGGAAAGTGGTGGAATATAACATGATGTAATTGATAACCATGGGGTGTAACCAGTAATCATGGTATATAATCGCCAACCCTCAAAAAGGATGGCGAAAAGTGTAGAAACAGGCTGGGCTATGGCTCAAAATGATGGTACCAAAAATGGTCGTTTTTAATGGTAACTTAACATCAACAAACCAATTATAGGGTCAATAATTTTGAGCCATAGCCATGTATAGTTTCCCGATGCGTTCCAGGTGTCCACCATTTTAGCATCTTATTGGTGGTTGTTATAATGATTGACCAACTCGGAAAAAAAAGGAAGAGATGCACCATCATGGACCATGATTTTCGCATGATAAACCCCATCAGTTTAAACCCGAAAATACTAGCTATTGACCAACTGATGTGAACCAAGAAAAATGGAGAGATAGACCAACTAGACTTGGATCAATGATGTCAAATATCTACTATGACTATAATTGTTCACGATTTACCCCCTTTCACAAATTATAGAATAAGACTCGTTTGGGGTTCATCATTCCAGGAAGGGAAGACACTTTTTGTTGTCAAGCCATTATTCCGAAAACGGTGTCAGTCAAGAACAGAACCCAACGAACCCTCACAGGTGCCAATTTGGTGTGCCAATGCTATTATGATGCAGCAGTGCTCGAAATTCCGTCACCAAGCAAGATCTGCGCTTCATCACGTGCAACAAACCCAGTGATATTTTTTCAAGAAACTGGCATTTAGTTATATATATTTTAAGATCACCATCGGATTTCCAAATTTGATCCCCAAAAGAATGTCCAGTGTCCACAGCCTGAAGCGCATCAGTTTTTGGCGCCCGGACATTGGTGCAGCACGACCATCGCGACCATTGGCCTCCATGCCTGCCGGGTGAATTGACTGACGTGTTTAGTGATTCCCAAACCATTTCCTAACTTCGGGGTGCAGTTGTGGTTATTAGTAGAACCCAAAAAAAGTTGATATACCATGATATGTCTATATATATATATGTGTACTGTATATACATCTACATATCCACAATTAGATATAACTACAAATGATGGTGAAATGAAATATCATATATCCAGATATAAATATGATATACACCATGATATAACCCCTATAGTTATAGTGAAATACATCCAATTACACATGGACCCAAGTAGGGCTCTGCCTTCCAGTGACAAGGGCTCCAGCGGCGGACCCAGGTGCATCCTGAAAGTGCTGCTTTCGCTGCTTTCGTGGTGGTTGGAAGTGACCGTACCAGACGTGGTAGATTCACCAAGAAAAATATCTAGAAAAATGGTGAAACATGGAACAATCTGGGATCTACACTGGAAAACATTGGGAATTATCTGACCAACTATGATGGGCAATGACGAGGATACTGATGACAAATGGAGAAATTTTGGAGAGGATTTAGACTCTAATTTAGACCATCAACCACGATGGGTGATGGATGATGGGATATATTGGGATATCTGGATGTTTTTTTTTCTGAGCAAATTACGTTGCTGGAGAGAAACCATGAAAAAAACAGCCTGAAATATATGGAAAATTCTGGGGATGGTGAATTTTGAAGTCACTGGTACCAAAATCCCAAATCATACGTATTCAGAATATCTTGAAACGTCCCCAACGGAGGCTGAGAACAGCACGGCGGCATCTGCACCTGCACCAGCGGAGTTGTTTTAGCCGATGCATGTAAAAAATGGGATGATGATGATGATGATGATGATGATGATGATGATGATGATGACGATGATGATGATGATGCCAATGGGGTTATAATGTGATTACAATGTAGGTGATTACGAGATAATAGTGGTATCAAAATGGTGGTTTCATGGGATTCTCATGGGTACAATTTGGGGTAATACTCATTGCAACTTCTGATTCAGGATTGCCATCTAGGGGGTTCCAACCCAGCTCAACTGGGGTTGTCATTTGATGAGTGTCCCTGAAAGAGATGGAAGTTCTTGATTAGCCGTGATTGATTTTCTTTGAGTGATACCCTTTGGTTATTTAACATAGCCATGGAAAATTGCTAATGTTGGATGATTTTCCCAGCTAAAAACCTCTATTGAGTTCGGGGATTTTCCATGGCGAATTGTCAAATAGCCAGAGGGTAGTTTGAAAGACTGAGACCAGCCATCAAATCATACAGGTATTCTCAGTGATCGGTCGGTCGTTTTCTGTGCCGCTCTTCAAGTTGGGCCGAATCCACACCCAGTGTAAAGGCAAAATCAAGGGTCTAGCAAGTGTGTTTGTCCCAACAAAGGGGTACTGTACATCAACCCATGATATGAGGATGGATATTGGGACACATAGCGAACGATATGATAGATGTGTGTGTTTGAAAATGGTGTATCCTGTACACGAAAATTGAAATTATCCTGGGGAAATGATGATCATCATTCTTATTTCGTCCCCTTATGCAGCATGTGCTGGTCAAGATCCATTGATGTCTCCCCAACATCCCCAATCTGAGGGGGTGCTCAGAAATCGGGTATGATTTCTACCCCTAACTTAGAATAACAGAACTCCATCAGCCATTTTGGGGGAATGCACGCTGCAGAAACCATACCCAAAAAGGACTGATAGACTAGCCCGGAAATAGACTAAGAACCGATTGGTATACAACCTGTCCCCCCAAAAAACGAATCATGATATTGTCAGCGAAGCCCATTTCTAGCCCCCTCCCCATGAGGCCCCAGGAGCCAAGCGTTCGACGAACTCGGCCTGGTGGTTTCGGAAGGAATGCAATGAATTTTGGTGGGGTCGAAACAACCAAAAATGCATAGCAACAGGGTTGGCATTTTTTCAAATGCCATGGGTGGCTGCCTTCTATTCCAGGACTAAGCAATTTGAACGTGGCTATATGTTTTTCCCTTTCCTTGTCCTCCCCCCTTCTCTTCCTTTCCTTTTGCTCTTCTTGCTGTGGAGGGCTCGGGGCTGAAGTTTACAGGCTTTGGAAGGTTAACCTTTGAGGCTTGCCCCCTTTGGCTGTCAAGGATTACAGCAGCTAAGGACCTAGTATTTTCTGTTGAAATGGTGATCTTGAAATGAGATCTCTGTTGAAGCACAATCATTTTGCACTCGAGTCCCCATAGCATGTTTGGTTTTGCACCACCTAGGTCAACATAAAATACGGCAATATCCCCCCAAAAAAATGGGTTTAGAACTTTTTTGTTGCTTAGCAAGCCCCAAAAGACTGGCAGGTTTTTTCCACCAGCCTGCATGGCTTCCAACTGGTTGGGTAGCTGCTGCAAGCTTGCCAGCCTCAGGACGTTGGCTATGGGTCCGCCAAAAAGATGCGAGAAAAAAGTCATGTGCCACTAAATATATGCCAAAGTAGAATTCAAGGATGGAAAAGTTCTTTCTCACGAAATTTCAAGGTTATATGTTATCCAAATTCTATATATTCGGAGTGGTTTTTCATCTATCATTCTATCTGGGAAAAATGAAAGACACCTTCTGAACTGGTTACCCCGTCCGTCAAAAACCATTGGATTGAGTGAAGATCTACACCGGAAACCATCGTGTTTACCCTCAAAGCTGGGCATTTCCTGCAGATTCTCCTTTCATCCAGTTCCGGCAAGCGAAAAGTTATCGCAACGCTATTTTCGTAAAAGCGTCAGAAATGGGGAATACCATGGAATACCTCAAGTTATTGCCCAGAAATAGTCCCACTTAGTAAATGGTTCAGAGTGGTTTACAATCTAAATCAAGCCCTACAACAGAGGGAATAATCCATATCCCATTGATATCCCATCAGCAGGACATGATGTTCTCAATTATAGGAGCTAGGGGGTTTTCCGATACTCAGGCTGTGATGGCTGGATCCCAACCCCTCTGCATGATTCTCCTGGAAGATCCTGGAAACGTGGCGTGGGAAACAACGTGAGCATGGCACTTCAACGCACCAAAAAATCATTGGCCGTTGGAAGTAGACATCACAGGAGCGTGGTGTTTCATGATATCCCGATTGTAATCCTGCTATATCCGAGATATATAGAGATGTACAGATCTGATTGCATCCTAAAAAATTGCCAGAAACCATCGGAATCATGGGAATTCTTGTGCTTTGTCCCCCTGAATCAGACAAAAACTGGCAGGGGCATTTCCCAACAGCGCAGCCGGAGCCAGCCGAAACCAAGCCCCTGACTCGGCCACGGCTTTCCGCACCACCTGCCAGGCTTTCGGTCAACGAAACAGCAGTGTGGTAACCCCTTGGTGGGATATATTGGAATAGAAGTGGCATATAGTTGGACATAGTCGAAATATATAATGGGATGTTAGTTGGCCAAAAATTGGATGGCGATATAAAGCTGGGCTTTCTGGTGACGGAATGGAATATCATGGGGTGTAACAGTGAATTGGAACACAACCATCAATACAACGAATATCTTTGGAAGTGCTGGGATATTTTTATGGACATCACCATTGATATTGTAAGCATAAACATCTCAAATGTTACCAGATGATTCCATAGGATTTTCCACCATCCCACACGTGGAGCTTTAGGGCGGTTGACCAATCAGAAACCTGTAAAATGTTCAAGAAAGTGACGTCAGCGCGTCGCAATGGGGTAGCAAATCAAGAGTTGTTTGTCGGTCAAATAAGTCAAATACTCATTCTTGTTGTCCTTTAAATTCTCTGGGTCAGCTTGAGCTTGGAAGCTCCATGATGATGTGAGCCAACCAAGTTGACCTCAGGTTTCTCGGACCCTCGTCAGCAGCGTTTGCTACTTCTACTGGGGTATGGTCCCTTTACACTTGTAGATGCACAATAGTTACACAAAAATACTATAGATACTGCATGCAAGTCTCGAATTTCGACTGGTCTCCCAGCACAACCGTTCCGAGCACGTCCTTTTTCTCCATCAGGCATCACAATGCAGCAGTCCCCTCTTCGGTGCATTGCGATTTGGGACAGCACCATTTCGATCGTGGACACTTGCTAAACCCTTCATAATCTTTGGCTATAAGTTGTACCCTGTGGTAATTCAACATTGCTATGGAAAATGGCCCGTGTCGTTCGATGACTCAGCTATCAAAATTGCTGATTTTTCCAGTTCGCAAACTGTTACTCATTACCTGAGGGTACACAACAATTATCCATTGTTCATCCATCATTCTTGACTATACCCCCAGCAATAGCCGGTATTAACCATTGTCAACCAGGATTAACCACAATGAATTAAGCACTTTTAATCACTATTGACCATCATTAACCCGTCATTAAACATGTTGCATAGATCTTTTGCCTGAAAATGGAGACCGCCCCAGCGGTCAAGTCAAACGTGTCCAGGGTCAAATGGGCATCCCGGATGCTTTGCTTTTCAGCTGTGGAGTGCTGCCCAACAACAAAACAAGCATAGCCTCTGGTAACTTCATAGTGTCATGGAGAATTGGAATTGGCCACTAGTAGATGATTTGCCTGTGAAACATGCCCATTTTCCATGGCTATGCCAGATTAACAGAGGACAAATCTTGAGATTTCATGAGTCTCACACGAGAACTTGCCACAGGTTTCTAGCTTGCGCAACCACCAGCTGCAATGGATTTCCAGCGTGCGCGCCAACCAGCAGAGATGGAATGTAGCGGCTTGTAGCGCCAAAGTCATTTTTTGGATCACTATCTGATTTTCGCAGTTTGCCAGCACAAGTACAAGTATGTGGATTGATTAGATCACATTATTATCTATATACATGATCTATATATATATACGTATATGTATATGTATATGATATTACATTATATTGTATGACATTATATATTATATGACATTATATATTATATGACATGATATATGATATGATATGACATTAAATATTGTATGACATGATATATCATATGATGTGACATGACATATTATATGACATGATATATGATATGACATGATATATGATATAACATGATATATAATATGACATAATATATATTATTACATGATATATGATATAACATGATATGTGATATGATATTATGCATGATATATGATGTATGCTGTATGTTGTATGCTGTATTTGTATGTATGTACACTGATGATCATCATATTATTATCATATGATGTTCCGTTTCTTGCTTGATCTTCTCCAGACCTCTGGAAATCCAGTGCCGTTTCCACGACAATTTTGCTTTATGCATAGGGGACGTCCACAGAGAACAAATGTCGACTGCAACGGGGGACGTCTGGACATGGTAACCTGGTGTATGATCATCCAAATAGTTCCTAGAGCACTTGATTTTTGGACAACCCCAACTGGCACCGTATTGTCTTTTCGCCTCATAAGTGTGGCCAAGTTGTGAACTCCGAGTGGAACTTTGCCGGAAGGATCCAGATTGGTTTCAGATATGGACACATGTTTGCTTCTTATGTTTGCTCCTATCATTTTTGGGCGGAATGGACCCATCATATGGGTGTTTCCAGTAATCCAACATTGCGGGATTTAGCACCAAAACTTATCACAACAATAGCTAGTGACTAGTGCGTGTTTTTTCAGAAAGGGATCTGTTTTTGGTGTCTGTTCGATGGTAACCCTGAGTCATCCATTTCAGGAAACCACCATCTGTTCCATGTGTTGCCACCGATCTTCGTGGACCGTCCCAGACAACCGGAGAGATCACAGGCCCACGGGTGGGGCGAACGAGATTGATGTGAATTCGAAGCCAGGGGATGCTTTGGAAAACAAAAACTACCGTTGTAAGTTGTAAATCCCAATTTCTACAGCAAAATATAGGTTAGCTATGAAAATCTACAGAAATACTTTGCAGAACAGCAAGGAGAATAAGGATGAATATTGGTTCTTACGGAAGCGGTAATTGTTTGGAAATAGATGTGGTGGATTTGATAAAGAAAAGACTCCGCTCTCTCCTGACCATGGCGGGGCGTTGCTCCCACTGAGACCCCGGTCGGGCTTCCACGAACGACCCCAGCGGTCACTTCGCATGTGAAGTCGCAGCAAAGTGGAGCAACATATGTTGCATCAGCCTCAAGGCAGCGAACTGATACTTGAAGGAAGATGAAAATCTGAAAAATGGAAATGCCAATTCATGATTTTTCAATACAACTGTACACCCATCAGTGCCATCATTTTGGATTTCAATCCTCACTTTACGGATAGATTCATTGAACTTAACAATAGAAATTTGACTGTGACTAGCGATGACGATAGGACAGCAGAAATGGGGAGTATGAGATATACAAATGTGTATATACCCTTTGGCAATGACTCACATAGCTATTGAAAATAGCCATAGAAATAGTTGATTTTCCAATTAAAAATGGTGATGTTCCATAGTTATGTTAGTTTACCAGAGGATATATAATATGATATTTATATACCGGAAATTTCACAAGAAGGAAGGGAAAAGCAGCCAGCAACAATGAGTATGTTTTTTTCGCCCAAAAGATTGGAGCTTGTCGTCTCACCCGCATGGTATGAAGGCTAAACGGAGCTGTGAACCAGCCAACTATGCAAAGATTGGGAAGCAAACGCGGTGGGACCTGCACAGATTTTTGTAGCCCAGACCTCAAATTGGGGAGTTTGGGTATGTATCAAGATATGGGGTCGCCACAGATGTTGCAGAATCATGTGCAGGCAAGTATGTAATGAAGTTTGGCCCGTACTATACCCGAAAAGTGTACAGCTGCAATTGGATGGTTAAATTATAGACCAAAATCCGCGGTGCCTTGGGTCTTAAATGTTTCATATCCCAAAGCTCAAACAGTGCAAGACAAAAAAATGGATCTGTCTGATAAATAGGCTACCCCCATTCCATCCACTGGTTCCCATCATCATTTTGCCCCATTAAAATGGCCATGTTTTCCATGCCAGGGCTGAATCCCCCAGTTTCAATGCACACTTCGTGTCGCGGAATCCGGGTGGCTCAGGATACTGCAACATCGAACTGCTCTTGGCCATCTCCTTCACAGATGTTCAAAAAACATCCAGCCATTCCATCCCTGTGGAAAGGCCTCCGAATTTCCGATGAAAAGATACATGGTTTTGTCTCAAAATAGGGAATACCCCCCAAAATGGCAAATTTAATGATGAATATCATATTCAGCCATCAAAATTGGGGGTACCCTACCTGCAGACACAGCAAGGTCCTCAATCATGATTATTGCTCTTATCATCTATTACAAAAAAATACGGGCAAGAATCATACAAACAATGATTACTACCAAGAGATGAATTCATTCCTCAATGAGGAACTCATATCCTCAATGATCTGACTTCGACAAACCCAGGCGACTAACAGAGCACATCAGCTAGGACTAGTTCAAGCAAGGTCCTTAGGGCATGTTAGTTCAAGGATTTTTAGGTTCCAGTGCTTTCAATCAACCAAACACGTCACTCATCAGGCACTTCAACCGCAAATTCGAACCCAAAAACTGGTTTCGAATTTGCTGTTCGACCCAGGTGGGTTCGACCGCAATCGATCAACCAATCGTTGATGAAAATGACCCCAGATGTTCATCAACATCAACAGTTGTTTCTGTTCATGCCCCCCCGGTGTTTTCACAAAGCACCCCCACATGTTTTTTTCCCACCTCCCTTAACCGGCGTGCGGTCAGTCCTTCAAGTATCCACTCAAAACCAGGATCTTAAAGGCGTGATTGTAGAGCCCCATCAGATCAAACTGGACCGAGATGGCCAAAATCTCCTTGGAGCGACTGACTGTCAAAAAGTGGGCAGCGGTTTTTCGGGCCATTCATATCCATTCATTGTGTTTATTTTGTGTGTTTTTTTTGGGTGTGGGAGCTGGTCTACTTGATTTTTTAATGGATTTAACTGATTCTTCGGGATTGTGGTAAATTTATACGCTGATCTAAAACTATTTCAAAGTACATTCACATTCAATTCAAAGTTCATTTACTGTCTATTTGAAATTGGTTTGGTTTTGATTCCAAAATTGCTCGAAATTTAGATCAAGCCGAGTTCCAAAGTTAATTCAAGTGTAAATTGAATTTAATGCAGATTTAGTTGAAACTTGATTCCAATTATATACGATTTAATTTGAAATTCGTGTAAAACCAGGCGACAAATGCGAAAAACAAAACAGATTTCATTTGGGAATGATTAACTTTGATTTATTCTATTTAAACTCAACCAAAATTGACTCAAAACGCGTCCAAAAAGTAATTGAACCTACTTCAACTTGAATGAAATTTGACTGTCAATTAAAATGCAGTCAATTTAAGAATTAACTTGAAATTCATTCAATATTTAATTTAGCTTGACTGCCAGATTAATTTGAAAGTCAATTCATACAGTTGATTTTGATAATCACATTGACATACATTCACTCAGCATCTCCCAAGAATTCCTCAGATTCCACCCGGCCAGCTGCGTGGAAGCTTCCATGATACTGGCGTGGGTCACTTGCTGCGCCATTGGCTCCACCTCCGATCTTCATCAAAGTTGGATGATTTCTCGAAGAAACATGTTGTTATACAAGGGCTATGCAGGTCTTGTATGAGTTCACACAGGTTGTTTTTTCTGTTTTTGGTCTGAAAAATGGCTTGAAATGGTGGTAAATATCCCCACTTAAGGGGTGTCAGATCCTGATTTAAGATAGGTTCAACTCTTCAGAACTGTTTCATGGGGAGCCGTGGGAGATGTAACCAACGACTGTCGTGAAAATGTCATTGGATTGGTTTAAGGGAAAATTTACAGGAAACCCCCATATTTAATGGGAAAATCCATGGTTTCCTGTAGATTTTCCCTTAAACCAATCCAATGAATGGGTCAACCGCAGATGTTGGTCTATCTTTACACATTAACATGTACCTCACCATAGATGTTTGCGGGGTATATCGTGAAAAACGTTCCAGCATGATAGGTTATAGATGGTTATAGATTGAATCCAAAATGGTCAAAATGGGAGAATACTTTCAGACATCCCACGAATGCCACGACACGGGGGATCTGAGCGACAAATAGCAACAAACATGGGGGCCCTTCACCACTAAAATATGGGATTTGGGGGGTGTCGCAGTGCGGCACTGGACAAACCCAAGAATCTGGCTACTTTGCATAGCTATAGCTACAGTATATACAAAGATGTGATATGTATATTGATTTATATAGCTATATACACATACATGTTTAGCTATGCATCAATACCTATAAATCTATAGATACCCATTGTCAGGGGGATGAACATCAATAAATCCCAGATATTTTGATGTGAACAGAAGGGTAAGCTACAGCTTTTTGACACACATAACAGAATACATATATAACCATGATATTCCCATACATCAAATGATATCCCCATAAAAATATCCCATTCTACCACCATTTTTCTTGGTGAAGTCCCAACTCTCACGGTAAGAAACTCACCCCGGTGTTCTCCAAGGCACCAGCCGCTCTTGCAGCATCGGTAGCTCAAAGCTTTGCGCCAGCTTCAGGACGTCGCGGAGCTCCTGAAAAGAAGGATGTGAGAACCCCAAAAAAATGGTGATTTCAAGGGGAAACCAACCATGATATGGGGATTTGATAATGTTGGAATCTAGGATGTAAGACCAACACATACCAAGAGTTGTATTCGAAAATGTCTGAACTACTTTGGGGAAAGCGACGGTGATCACTTTCACTACAATGCCTTCGGGTCTGGCCACATGTTCATCCAAATGAGCTGTGAACAACTAACGTAATCCCAGGATTAGTAAACCCAGTGGGTCCCAGTTTTTGAATAGGGTGGTACCAATTTGTTTATAGTAATTGATTTCACTCTTTTGTGTTTTTTTTACCCTCTAATTGACCAACAATGTTTACGGGTTGCATAAGCCATGGTCAATGTCATGTACCCGCTCATTGTTATTTAAAACATCACTTGAGTCTATCCAAATTTTGAATGTATACTATCAATGTTTGATACTGACATGCCTGTATTTTGAATCGATTCCCGTATTTTGAATCGATTACATGTTGGTTTATTTCCCCCCATGCCGGTTGTCAATATTATCACCCTTTTGATATTGGCCTCATATTAACCTTCAGTCCACCGCCGCACCCTGGTGGAAAAAAAACAAACAATTAAATAGAAGTTCCTTTCCCTAATCAAATGGGGCGGGGTACCATCAAAAATGGTGATTGGAGATGCTTGAAACAATTCTGAAATGGTGATATATAGCCAATATAGCAATTAATAATATGGCAAACTTCGCAAACGAAACTCGAATTTAGTGTGATATTTTGTATGTTTTAGTATTGGATCTATTCATGAATTGGGGGCCCCTTTACACCCTTTTTTTGGGGGAAGACATCAGACATCCCCTGTGAAAGTATCTCCACCACCCCCGCAGAACCACCTCAATGTCCAATTCGAACGCGCCACCTGTTGCGCATCCAATGGCGACATTTCAAGGGATTCCCGAGGTAAAAAGCTTTAAAAAATGTAAAACAAACTCAGGGAAAACCAGAAAAATTGATATATGCACGGCAACTTAAGTAACATATACAGATACATGCTATAATTCCATCCTCGCATTATCGAAATACCGCCAATAAGGGACCGCAAATTACTGGATCCAATACTTTACTGATCTCCGTTGTGGTGTAGGAGATGGGAACACCCGTCGCTAATCTGACACACTCTGGATCTAGCGCAGGAATTGTCCCGCTTCAACCAGCACATATGGCGATGAAACGAAGAAACCGAAGAACTGGCTGAAGTTTCGGGTGTTTGCTTTTTGACCCAAAGCCATGGGTGCATCAGAACAAAGACTTGGAGATGAATGCGTCCACAATGACTTGCCAATGAACTGCTGTCAAAGTTTTCCAAACCCTCCTGCCCCTGACTTTGGATAGGGTGAAGGGCTATAGTTTTCACATGCAAACCAAGAACCTAGGTGCCAAACTCCTGAGAAAATTGGATTCAGCCTATCCAGGATTTATATAACCACTGTTTTTTGATATAATACGGTATAATGGGAGATTCATCCGATCACGTTGTGGGAGTCCCTTCTGTTTGCTGTATAAGACTCTGCTATTGCAAGGAGTATTTCCATGCTGCCCCATATGTATATATATATATATATACATATATATATATATATTTATTTATGCCTGGAAACATTCCATATATATAATTGGAACACATTATATATAGATATGATGGGTCTAAACCATTGTCCCCATATTTGGGGGGCTCTTCACATCCATTCACCATCCGGTGAGGGTTTTGACTCATGGACCACCAGAGCCGAGCCGCCCAATTGGTATGCGAAGTCCAGAAGGACCAGAACTGCCTCGCACGAGGGGATTGATGAGAGGTTGCATGTTCTACTGGTGCCTCCATAAATGGAAACGCTGTAGAAAAAAAAACATGGAAAATGAGGACAACATTGGAAAATGTAAACAATGTCCATGCTACATCGGGACTAACGGAAAGTCGGGAAAAAAAAATAGACAAGGCATGCTAAATATGCCATGGAAACTAAATAGCGACAATAAATTCACAAATAACATGTCCACTGTGTGGCAAAGAAATGGTGTGGTCTCTTCGAATCAGGGTACTACAGTTGTTACTCACCTAGTTGGTTCATGAAGATATCTGTTGAGAAACATTCATCTGCGTTTGGCAAAGAGTCACTACCAGAATCAGACGATTCAATTCACAATCTATAGCCCGTACCACCTAGATAGAGTTCTATTCCACCAATGTGTCAAACAGAACATGCAAAGCCAGTAACTTCCCCTTCTTACATTTCATCTCCGTCCAGAAAGAGACCCCGAATAGGACAAATTGACCAATGAGCGGTTCCCTTGTATCAACTGCCTCAGCTTCATCGACCAACATGGATCAGATACTCAAACTCCAACCAAAGGTTCAAACAGTGTAGTTCCACAAATATGAAGCGGTACTCTCATTGTGATCTGAAAACAAAGTGATCTATTGTGATCTATTGTGATTTATGTTACTCTCTTGAAAGTGATCTCTTGTGATTGATGTGACCCTGAAAATATAGACGACCTATCTACCCACTCTCGAGACACCAAGAGGTGGGCCCCGCCTTTGGGTGCGAGATGTCCAACTGGATACCTCAGCCATCTCTCAGCTGCCCCGCTGCTCCATTTTGCTGGTCATCTGATTTGGTCTGTTTTCTTGAAATAATATATCCTGTAAACGTGTTGCGGTTTTTTTTTTGTTCGATTTGTGTTCCAACAGATCCAAAAGTGGAACGAACATTGATAAAGATTGGAATCAGCCCACCAGGTAGCCGGTCAAAGTTGGAGCCCGCACTTTACCCCATCATTTTTTCTGGTTGGATCTCAGAAATGTCATGGTTCAGACCTACCCAAGCGGATGATTTCTTGGCGACATGTTTTTAACCATGGAGATCCATTAAGTATCATTTATCAAGGGTTAACTATATCATATTCCATCCCATATGATGGTATTATGATGGTTAAACCGTTAAATATGGAGGTTTCCTAAAATAGGGGTACCCCCAGTTCTCATCCATTTTCAATCCGGATTGTCCATGAAATAAACCATCCAGCTATTTGGGTACCCCCATTTTAGGAAACCCCCATATTTCTCCGAGATGTCCTCATGGGTTTCATCGGGGATGATCACCCCAGGCAGCTTTGGGATCCTGGGATGTTGAAAAACCCCTGTAGCAATGGCCGATGCCAATACACCGGTAAACATTGCAATGGAAAGTTCATATGTTATATGTATATATATATATCATATCCTTATCCGAATGTACTATTGATAAATACATGTTACATTACATATTGTTTAAAATACTTACCAAACATAAAGACGGGAAAATACACAAGTATATCTATTGTGATTAAACCCCCAAATGTGTGGCAAATAATAATCAGAATCATATATCATTGAAAATATTACCCTCTGGTTAATAACTAAATCACCATAAATATCCATAAATCATATCATCTATAAATGGGGCATGGCTTCCATGGCAAACTGTTAGTCACAACCACAGGGTATGCCATGATTCGATCCCAGGATTCGGAACCGAAAAACTGGGCAACTCCTCCACGGCGCAGCACATCACTTCGGGGCGCGGCAACACAGCCAGGGCCTCCCTGCGCGCGGCGCGTGAAACAACGACGGGAAGGGCGGAAACATGGAAGGATGGAGAGATTTATGAATTATGATGGACATCTTAATTTCTTCCGATGAATTTTTGGGAGTGAGATAGTAGCTTTGACTCAGGATTGTCTGGGTTCAAGCCATTTGAGTGAAGTTGGATGGAAGGTTTAACGGTCCTCTTTCATGTGCGTATCTATCCCGCGTGACCACAACGCAGCCTTGTCAGCTCTGGCACCGTGGGACGATCAAAGATAGATGGAGATCGGGCGCTCAAATTCAAGACCGTCCATTCATTGGATTGGGTTAAGGGAAAATTTACAGGAAACCATGGATTTTCCTATGATATATAGGGGTTTCCTGTAAATTTTCCCTTAACCCAATCCAATGATCCATGTTTTCATGCAGTAAACTCAGAGGGAAGATAGTGGGACATGCCTCAGTTGGGGACCTCAGTCTCGCCAACGATTCGTGACGGGATATTCGTCCTGCTTGTTCCGTCTTATTCATGGAACTGAGCATGAAAAAACGCTATTATAGACCGTGATGAGGAAGAATATCCTCTACACCCACTTGGACAAAACCGCATACGGTATGCAGTGAGTCAAGAAGATATACTGCATCACCTACCGTACCTCAAATTTGATGTACAATGAGCATTTTCTCTGTCAGACACACCACACGAATCTCCCGCCTCAGAAAGCGTTGCATGCCTTCACTCAGAGATGCCAGGACTGCTTGATGTACTGGAAAGCGCACGTCCTGCGGGATCCCGTGAATAAAAAATGTCACGACAGCGGGGAATGGATGTCCATCCCATAAATATTTGGTATATATAAAATGTTCCATACCCATAGTACCAATGAATAAAGACTAAGAATACAAGCAACATATGATGGGGATTTCATGAACAATGCAGCATGATGTAACCAACAAGAAATGGGATCTACTTGAAGGGTCACAACAACCCAGGCTGGGGGAGCCAGTGCCAACTATCATCAAATCTCGTGGTTGTACTTTATCCTCTGGTAATTTAATATAGCTATGGAAAATGGCCATAGAAATTGTTGATTTTCCCATTAAAAATGACTATTTTCCATAGCTATGTTAGTTTACCAGAGGGTATCATCTTTTTTCCCTATTCACATGCCATTAAAAGGAAGCTTCGTAGCCCATCTTCACAGCCTTTTTGGGAAACCACTTCTTGTCTTTGGTAAGGTCCAATATCTTCGAGCAATTGCCCTGCTATTAACTGGTGCCATCCCCCGAACTAACAGCTTCACCCTGCCATCAGTTGGGCTTGGCAGACTACTTTCATCATCTTTCATCTGAAAATCAGCTATTGGGGTGAAATTGAGACCATCAAGCAGAATTCACCCAAAAACTATGGGCGATATCCCCAATGCTGCTCCGCACATCCGGATGTTTGTTGAATATTTGGAACTACGAACCCCCAAGTGCCTAATATTGTCCTTGACCATCACTATTGCCGGTCAAATCCTCTAAGTTTGTTGGATACCTCCCACCTCACCAATAGCTTTGTGGCTGATATCCCCAACATTATTTTGATATTGCTGGGTATATGCCCGCATCTGCATGATTCTATGTGTACATACATCATCATCCAAAGGTAGTCTAAAGCTATTTCTCAAAAAAACAGGTGCTTTCTTGCAGATCTTTGAACCCACCAACTTCCAACTCCGACCCCAACATACCCTCTGGTAATTTAACATAGCTATTGAAAATGGCCCATTTATAGTTGATTTTCCCATTTGTATAAAATGATGATTTTCCATAGCTATGTTAAATTACCAGAGGGTACCCAACCACCCAAACCTTCACCACCAGACAGACGTCAAAGAACTGACACGTCTGAAAGAAGCTGCGCACACTCTCCGACAACGAAGGGCCGCCCTCGGTCGCCAGCTTCGGCAGACGCACCTGCGGTTTTTCGGCATGGCATGGATATATCTCAGAAAGAAGTGGCAGATCATATGGTTGCATCAGTCATATCCCATATATCTCTATATACATATGTGTATGACTGTATATATACTTCTATATATCTGCATGTATATATATATATACTGTATATGTTTGTATATGTGTGTATACCCACTTGAATATATACACACATACACACAAATATATATATATATAGTGATACAGAAGTGTATATGGATTAGAATCATTGTGATTACAGATGTGTACACATCACATATGTATATGGCTTAGAATATAGTGAGTGAATGTGTTTACCCACTTATGATGCCTGGAATTGCACCAACCCAAATGGTGTGCAATAACCAAGACTTGGGGGCCTATGGAGGTTGCGACCTTGGCTAAAAGGAATCCCCAGTTGCTAGGTATGTTGACCCGGGCATGACTAACCTTATATAGATGCCGTGTGCCAAAAGGATCCAAAAGGCTTGTTTTGGACTTGGGTAGGAAATGTTCCGTCAAAATGGGTTGAAAACTAATCTGGTCCATTTGGGTATGTCTCAAAATGGGCGACACCCCTAAATTCCAGTTTTGACCGGGACTGATTTTAAATCATTGGGTTGATTTTATCAACCATGGGATAGTTTTTTTGGCTCTAAATTCTGATACAACCCATTTGGTAAATGAGAAGTGGCTGATAGGTAATGATTCTCAGTATTAATGGTTCAATATATACATTTTCCGTTCGGAAACGTTTGACAGTTGTGTGCTAAATGCTATTGGTTGGTAGTCAATGGTGAACCACTTATAAATTGTCATGAAGAGCAAGGATCTATTCCCATGATATAATTTGTTAGCGGGTCAAACCCTCTTTGAATGGCTCTTACACTTGTGAGCTAAGCCAATCAATGTGGCCTTCAGCTCCGTTTGGGATGATTCAAAATCACCCCAAATATGGATGGTTGGTTACTGGCACGGTTTATGATGATTACGGCATTTACCACATCACTGCGAAATGGTCAATGCGAATCACTCTTAAAATCCACAAAACAATTCCATACAATATTCCCATGTTCAGATCCCATTAGATCCCCCCCATTTCGTGGATATTCCCATGATCTTCCCATGTTTTCTTGGTGCCATCCCTTGGTTTCGCCGTTGGCACCTTCAGGTCCGTGGGTTTCACAGACGATACGAGGCGCGTCGGCTCCGGCATCAGGACGAACGGCGAAAACGAACGGCGGGGGGGGGCGCTGCTCCGCGGCGTTCGGGGCACGGCTGTGGCAAATCCATGTGGCCATGGGATGGGGGGGTCAAAGTTAGGTACTGTTCCAATGGAGGGGCTTCGCAATCAAATTGAAAAAAAAGAAACATTGGGCTTGAAACAGTTTTGAAAGTCTCAAGTACTGGGTTCAAGAGTTGATTAAAACATATTGAAACTATGTTTGAAACCATCTGAAGTAATGTCTGGTTGGGGGTTGAGCCACCCCGACGCCTAGATGACTTGCCACCGTTCCCAGTCTCCCAACCTCCTTGATGTCCGCGATGCTATCATCACAACCTCGGACCGACTGGCGATGCAAAGATATGCAAAGAATCTGGATACAAAAGGGCTATGAATCTATATACTGTATATAGAGATGTCTGTATATAAATATAATTATATATATATATACGCGCAACGCCTGGGCTTTGCCCAGGCGTTGCAGCGTAGAGGTTTAGCATTCCCAAACAAATGTTGATTCAATGAAGAAGATCAACAAGGGTATTTAGGAATATAAATTCCCCCCCCCGGTTAAACTTTACATTCAATTGGGAAAGATCAACAAGGGTATTTAGGAATATAAATTCCCACCCCCGTTAAACTTTACATTCGTGTGTGGTCAAACGTCTGCGGTACCACTGAACAACCTTCCGGCAAACTGTACAAGTTGCATAATGATGTGGTCAGCAGGTAAATGAGAGTGCTTACTAGTCAAAACAATTGCCCGGCAAAGAAATTATCGGAATCATAATGATCTTTGGATATCTTTGGAAGCTTTGGGTCCCACATTGGCCAGAGAATTCACAAGTGTAGTGAAGTAAAAAAGAATTGGATGGACCAAGACTGAATCTGTATTTGGATCCTGCAGGCTATGTTTTGTACCACGAGAAACATATGTTTCTTAGTTTGATATCATTCCATTCCATCTCCAACTCAGACTGCCTCACAGTTGACCCCGGACATTGGATGGTTTAGCACTAAAAATGACAATGACAAACTTCTGGATTTTGGCTCGCCTGGTTCGTTTCACATCTGAGCATCGGAACTTTCTGCAAAGTCCTGACGGCCAAGATGGACTCGCCAATTGGGTCAAGTTATTTGGGCATGTTGGAGTAGCAAGTGACACTCAAAGCTGTCAACATGTATTCAATCACCATTAATCAGCATTAATCACCATTACTCAGCATTGATCACCATTGATCAGCATTGATCACCATTAATCAGCATTGATCACCATTAATCAGCGTTGATCACCATTAATCAGCATTGATCACCATTAATCAGCATTAATCAGCATTGATCAGCATTAATCACCATTGTTAACCAGTATGAACATCTACAGTTTGGGGTTTCTTTGAAAGTTTGTGAACTTCATTGGTGAGGCACGTCCCCCATTTCTACTCTTCGGAAGTGCGAATCACACAAAAAGGCAAGAAGCCAAGATTCTTGCATTTCTGGCAATCTGTTGTTGGCAACGCGTTGCATCTTTAAAAGAAAACTGGCCCGCGCAAGTCGCGGGCAAATTATCATGCTTGGTCTTCCCTATTGCCACTTGCAAATACAGTCCTACCAAAACAAAATAGCATCTGGTGGATTGAATCGCAAGGTTGGTGTTTTGAGGTAATCACAATATATTCCAACACATGCACCATGTGGCACAGCCTGTAGCCATCTGATGAAGTGACCGCCATCTGAGGACCATGCTAAAAATATGTTCTTCCACTACCCATCACCGGGGATCTAATCATCATTCTGAATCACCGCCTGCATCTTGTTGCGTAGCACCGCCATCTCCGTCTCGCAGCGCTGTTGGTCCTGGCACCAACCGAAGCACATCATCGGTTTCTCTCGGAAAGTTGGTATGCCGCACTGAAAAAACTCTCATGGTGTCTGATACCATGATTTCTTCTGTATAAAAAGGTTTACGGAACAATAATAATAATGATAATAGTAGTAATGATAATAACAATAGTAAGGTCATTTATGATAACATTGGCCAATGATACTAGTCATTGTTTCAAACTAGAATATTACGTGAAAAATGGTCAAAAAATGAAAAATGAGAATGATCAGACAGGGATAGATGGAGCTCTGCACAAATATGGGTTTACCTTGGTCTGTCTTTGTACTATTGAATCATCCCAAAAAAGGACTCAATAATTTTGAAGTTCATCTGAGTCGAGCCACTGCGCACCCCAAAAAAATGGATGCTTCACTAAAAATAATTCACATTTCTGGTATGAGTACATGTTGACTTGCGACACATCATCCTATGTTTTCTTTGCACGTGCTAGCTGCTAGGCTTTGGTGCTGAAACTCAGATTTTCCAGCTCCAAAACTCCTGGCGTGTCCCCATTCCCATCAACCCCATCATAGGAACCCTGTCAATGGATTGGTTAATGGGAAAATTTACAGGAAACCATGGATTTTCCCATCAAATATAGGGGTTTCCTGTAAATTTTCCCTTAAACCAATCCAGTGTTGTTTCTTTCGTAACTGACAACATATGTCTCAGGGTTTCCTGCGGCGTTTCCCTAAACTGTGATTTTCCTTAAGACCTTCAATCTTTGGATTAATTTTCAAGTTTTCTAGATGGGCTAAGTCACCCCCCCAATTTCTCAAAAAAAACTTGGAAGGGAACACGTGAAAAGCCACATTTCATGATAAAAACCACGGAAAACCCCGGGTTTTCCACCGATTTTCCCCGGAAAATCCTCCCATCTCCGACCACGTCCTGGCTGCGTTGCGCCACCTCCGTTCGCAACGCCACCAGCTGACCGCCGGACGAGGAGGACGACTCCAGGCGTTCGGCTAAGGCGCTCATTCGCTGGAGCCTTGGTGGAAGGGGATTTCAATGATGAGGTGAATAAAAATGATGAACAACCTATGGTTAACTCAAATAATGAGATGTTACATGTATTATGAATATTCATCTATCATTGATGATATGACTATAAACTATTGTAACTGATTCTAGTGTCTATTGAATGACCATATATGGTTGGTATTATTTGACTATGATGATTATATAATATAAATCAATTGCGCTATTTAACTATCATGACTATATATGGTCAAATTATTTAAATTAGAATCATAATAGTAAACCATATTTGGTTGGTGAAATCGATAGTTGAGCATATTCTAACCCCAAGAAATTCTATATTTTGGTTAAATCTATGATAGATGAAGATTATTTAGTGTTTTTAATCATATTGTATATAGCTTAATTTGGATTACAATCATGTTTTTCCATGATATCATATACGTTGTTGCATAAAAATCTATTGAATATCAAGCGCAAGCACCTTAATAACCACTGGTTGATAATCTTAGATAACTTATAACCTTCAACTTGAATGTTCAAACAGAACTGTTCGCCACAATGATATGATGCATATTTCAAATAGCTGCAGCTACGTCATCTGCTATATCCCAATATAGCCAAAAACATATTCCGCATGTTGCTGGTGTTTTTCAAATTGCACATCGCGCTAAATTATCATGATTCGCCCAGCTGAAATGGGGTCACTCAATCAAACCGCGAAGGAACACAATCAACAAAGTCCATAAGTAGAATTGGCATTCAAAAGAATGACATTTCAGAATATGTATATATATGTATACATACAATGATAACAGACCATGTTTCATAAAATAAACCAACATAGGATGTGGAAAAGCAAACTTCCGGGTCTACAAAGATCGAATATACATTTTTTGAAAAAAAACTATGTAGATGAAAAAAATGTTGGCATGCAAATATAATTATGTCAGATGAGGACACATGTTTGCATTATGCAATGCCAATCAACTGGTGGTACGACCTCTTCGGTGGCATGTACTAGCTCGTTAAGAACAATATTCAGGTACTGGATGATGAGAATCCTCAATATATCGGATAGTATACCTTAATAACCCCATCAAAAAAGAAAAACTTGGGGTTGATGTAGCCGCCACTCCTCAACTATGGATGCTTGAATTATTATAGTCATGCATCCCACTTGTATTTTCATCCCATGATTCTCCCATGCTTATCCCTATGGCCCATAGGTATCCATCATTTCTCCTAGTGAACCCTTGGTTTCCACCATGGGGAAACCCCAAGCGCTTCCCAACCGCCCAACGGCGATGCGCCGGGTTTCTGTCCATCCACCCGCACTCGAAGGCCAGCAACGGCAGAGGACAAGTCCTGCTGGGAAGTCCATTGCGGGGTGGTGAAATCCCGGCAAGATAGGGGATGATATGGGGGTATAGTGGTGATATTGTGTATGTATGTATGTATGTATGTATGATTATGTATGTATGTCTGTCTGGATGGATAGCTGGCTGGCTGGCTGGCTGGTGGATGGATGGATGGATGGATAGATGGATGTATGTATGTATTTTATAACCTGTGGGATGATTCATGTCAATGATGATTCATGGGATAAATATGAATGGGACAATCATTGGGATATACCTTTCGGGTAGTCCAACGGGGCTGCAAAATCTGCGACCTAAATGGAGATTTCGGTGGGAAAAATCATCTGTGGATTATATCACCCCAGCTATAGGGGCGATCTCCCAACTTATGGGGGGTTCAATTGCCATGGTGATAATAACCTCAACTGCACCAGTATGGGATATAATCTATGATACACACCACTTCAATTATGTTTTGGAAGTTGTAATTAGGATGCAATGGATATATAGGTGTACCTTTTGCCATGATCTTTTGGGGATATAACTTCAGACACACGACAAAATCCATTCGTCTTTGCCGAAAAAAACCAAGTTTTGATGCTTAAATGATGACCCTATCAATCTATTCTCACAGCCACCTTGGCACGTCCTGAATCTGCCCCGAGGTCTTCCTTTCCAACGCCATCAAGCCGCGCTCCGACATCGTGGACTCAAGCAGGTGGAGGCTTCGGGCTTAGAAGTCCAACATTTTTAGTAGGTAAATCATCTATAAATACACCATATGGGGGTTTCCTAAAATGCGGGTACCCAAAAATGGATGGTTTATAATGGAAAATCCTATTAAAATAGATGATTTGGGGGTACCCCTATTTCAGGAAACCACCATATGTATACCATAGTTATGCTAGGTTTAGTGAAGGGCAACCCTAAAAGGATGCGAAGAATGTTGGCATTTTTTTGCCACTGAATGTCTGAACTGTTTTTTGTTTCCAAATGCTGCATCTGTTTGGGGGGCGCTATGCTTACAAACAGAAGTACACGCCCATCCATCCATCCATCCATCCATCCATCCGTCCATCCGTCTGTCCAGTACACAACCTGATATGAGATGGCATTACGTGACCTGACAGTAAAGGAATTAATTTTAAAAACACAGAATCCTTGAGAAAGACTGAACAAAAACGAACAACATCTCTAAAAAGACTGGAGAAATCCCCTAACAAAGAGGACAACTAGATAGAAAAACATCAAACAAAATCGAAAACCATCCACAACAACACAACAATATCGAAAAAAAAAAAAACATCCAAAAAAACCATAGAAAATCGGAAAACGGTCCACAACACCTCAAGCCCCCACGGCTCGCCTCGGTGGCCTCGCCATCTCCTGGGTGTTTTTTCCGATGGAAAATCCAGCATTTTTCGTCGGTAAAGCATGGTAAATGGTGAAAAATCATCTAGAAATGGCCATGCTCAGTAAGTTTTAGAGTGATCCTGGAGTAGAAAAACTGTTTTGATATATGGAAATGTCACAAACAAAATGCACGAAAATGGGATGATCTTTAGAACATCTTATATTCTATCTACTTCAGGATAATATACATGTGTAGATAATCAAAACATGTATCAATCATAGATCATATATCTATAGTCTATAGTCACTCGTTAACTGGGATGCACATCCATGTACGCCTGCACGCCAGGTCTGCTTGGCAGATGGAGGGTAAAAGATAGGGATTACATCCAATCATTGGATTTGTTTAAGGGAAAATTGAAATTTTCCCATGAAATATGGGGTTTTCCTGTAAATTTTCCCATTCACTAATCCAATGATCCAATAGATTCAGGGACTAAATGGACTAAGATTAAGACTAAGAATTCAATTAGGGACAAAGGGTGTCGTGTCCTTTCTAGAATCTCTGCCTGCAACTGACAAAAACAGCCGGTAGCTTTAGCTGATTGAGGAGTTCATGACTGGATTTTGTTTTGGGACGTTGGTCAAACGCCAATCTGGCGATGTGTTTTCTTGATGTTCAACATCCATACGCAACATGAATGACTTACTTGGCCCATGATTTGTCATTTTTCCATAATATCTGGATGGAGTTAAATTCATAATTCCATCAACCTGAAATAAATCTGGCATGATTCCCCCCCTCTTTTCCAAAACCATCATATCGAGACCGTCAGCTTGGCTTAGCCCCCGTCCTTGTGGATGGCCAGTTGAGAAGCGCCGCAGGCCCTCTTCCACCTGTGAAAGAAGCACGAAACCAGTGACCAGTTGATGGCATGTATGGGATGGAAAATCCAATCAGTAAAGATTTCATCATAGATACCCTCTGGTGATTTAACATATCCATGGAAAACCACCATTTTTAATAGGTAAATCACTATTTTTGTCATCTATCATTGGGCCATGGCTTCCATGGCTATGTTAAATAAGCACAGGGTAATCCCCAATCAAGCCAGTGTTGGAGAATCCCCAATCATCAATTTTGAGAATCATGAAGTGTTTTTTGTGAGAATTGGATACTGCAAGCCGTTACGAATAAATCTAAGCCGGAGTAGGTTCCAGTATATATGTAATGATGTCCTCTTCCTAGACAAAATGGTTTCCAAAAAATGGCCCTTTGTTTTGCCGTGGTAGCACAACTATACGACTATACCTCTCTTAATGTGTTGGATTCTGGTGCTTCAGCTGCGGCTTGATTCCCTTCTTGAATGCTGGGATGATGCCTGAACTATCGCGTGGGGAGACTCTTAGCTCCTTGGCTCCACTTTTGGGGAATATATATGGCCGAACAGTGAAGTCCTGCGTTCCGCAAATGGCTTGTCGCTTCGGTTCCCGTGTTGATCCAGGAATAAAGGGTTAGACATGGTTAGACTATATGCAAATTCAACATCAGCCCAAGAATTCCGGTGGTTTGGGCATCCCACAGAAATGAAAATAGTGATTCCCAACTATGTGCATGGCGTTTGATTGTTGTGTATATGGGCATTTCCTGTACCATACCCCGGGTACCGCCGAAACGGTTTCCCTCTTCAAAAATGACCAAAATCGCTAGGGATGATAACTTTGGTGGCCTGTCCGCGACACATCCAGAAGCCAATCAGACACCAAAAAAACTGGATTCCCCAGATGATCTCAAATACATTTGTCGTTGCAGTGTTCAAAACCCTCTGTCATTCCATTGATATACTCCTGGGATAAGGACGGGATTCCCAGTTCATTCATTATAAGAGGCCCGAATAAAATGGAGGTGTCCTAAAATGATGGTAACCCCAAATCATCAATTTTAATAATGGGATTTTCCATTATAACCCAACCATTTTCGAGCACCCAAATTTATGGAACCCCCCAAATATGCCCCGAACTCATCATCAACTGAGAGCTGTTTTCCCGCTGAAAACACCTGCATCTGCAGAGCTGCCAACGCAGTTTCCGAGAAGTCCTGCCACCTAAAATGGGGGTACCCAAAAATGGATGGTTTATAATGGAAAATCCTATTAAAATGGATGATTTGGGGGTACCCCTATTTTAGGAAACCTCCAAATAATGAAAATAATAGTAGAATTGCAAGATATTGCAAGAATATGAGGGTTTCCAATGGGGGATACCCCAAGTTATGGACGGTTGATAATGTAAAATCCCATTAAAGGATGAATTTAGGAAACCCCCATATAGAATAATTTAGTTAAGGAACTGGACATCGAGAATTATCAACAGAAATCATGATGAAACAGACAATGTTGGCAGTAACGACAAGAATAACAACGAGAAGGAAGACGCATTCATGATGTCAATAGTCATAATCACAACAACTAATGAATATTCCCTTGATCCCTTAATGGAACTCAAAATGAACAAATGTTCCCCACTTCTCCAGGATTTCTGAGAAGGTCTGGTGATAGTTTCAATCTTTCTGACGATAAATCCCATGTCGTCAAGGTGAGTAGAAGTCACTTTGAGTCCAAGAATACACTTTACCTTGAGAGAATTCCGCAATCAAACATTGATGCCTCACTAGGGAAAGCCACATTCTGCTTAGAACTCCTCTCAAAATCCCAAATTATCTTGATTCATTCATCCCCAATTCTTTTGGTGAAATGAATCCATTTAAGCCCCTCATTTTGGATGTATCCTCCCCTTTTTTCCAGCTCGACGGCGAGCTCTGCCTGCCGCTCTTCCAACTTTCGAAGCCGTGCGTCCGTGGAGGGGGACTCGCTGGGTCTCAGCTGCGACCTGCGATGCCAGTTGGGACAGCTGCTGAGTTGTGATATATATGTGCAATATGAATACATGGATATGTTTCCAGATTATATGTGGCATCACTATTACTATAGATTACTATCAATGATGAAATACTAGTCATAGTTTCCATAAATGAGTTATGGATGGTTTATTTAAGTTTATTTGCTAGAAAATCCCACTCAAATATGGATGAAAAATGGCGAATCTCCCAATGGATTTAGGAAACCTCCAAAACGACGGGATCGCAATCTTTGTGTATCCTCACCTGCTCCCGGAACGATGTTGGGCCAGCTCGCCAGCCTCGAAGCTTTGAGGCTAAGGGATATGACCGTTACTATTGTGGCTGTATCATGTCATGACATGTGGACATGCATATACATCTATGTATATATATATATATGGTATGTGTGTACATATAGAGAGAGAGATATACACAATGATTGGTGAGTGTACTTGATGTTAATCCCATCCCCCCAATATTACAATATATTAAAGACCCCCATTGTACGGTCTCAAATATGTGGTTTCATCCCCTCCTAAACCATCGTTTCTCAGAGGTAATTGCATCTTTTGTAACATGGTCTGCCGTTCAATGAAGCATTCCCAATTCACGCCATTTGGGGTTGCTGTAAGCCAACAGCACTGTTGGGATCCCACGATTTTAGCGCCTCCAGGTTCTGGTAAACTAACATAGCTATTGAAAATGGCCATTTATAGTGGATTTTCCCATTAAAAATGGTGATTTCCCATAGTTATGTTAGTTTACCAGAGGGTATGTCATGATGTATACGCTAAGCTAAGATAAGGTGGCAGCGAAGCGAATAGATTTTGGGGTCGGTGTTCCAAACCATAGGATTTGCAGCTTCCAATTTGCACGCTGTTTGCGCCACTTCGGAGCCTCAACTCCTGTGTACTACACACTACACACCATTAACATATATGTACTATAGAGACCATATGCGCTATATATTACACATTATTATGTACTATCTATACTGTTCATAGTATTTAATATGTGCATGCTATGTCTATACATGCTATGTCTATACATGCTATGTCTATACATGCTATGTCTATATATTGCATGCATGCTAAGTCTATATATACATATTGCATCCCACAAGGAAACACGCTTGCAGTGCCGTGCTCAAACTGCTCAAACCGAACACCCCTGAGCCCAGCACAACTCGGGTGTGGAGCTCCTGCTCAAGTCCCCAAGCGCGATCTCGAGCAGTACCGAGATTGTAGGAGGTCCGCTCCCTGATAAGACACGGAGTATTCAATTAATCCGGTATGGTTTAATCTCATTGGCGAAGATTAAAAATGTGCTAATATTCAAATCTAATTGTCAAATATTCCCAATTGGTATTCCCAACTTTTATATTATTTACCACCGGAATATTCCCAGTCTCTGGGCGACTCCTCGAGGCTCTGTTCCCAGCGTCTCTGCCGTGCGACCTACGCGGGGGAAAAATCCACCGTGGCCTATGGCTGGAGCTCTGAACTCCATGGGAAATTGGCTCTCTTTCATGGGATTTCCCATTATAAACCATCCATTTTTGGGTACCCCCATTTCAGCAAACCCCCATGGATTTACGATAAAAAGTTGGGGTTTTCAATGGGAAATTGCGGGTTTTCATGGATTTTAATGGATTTTAATGGGTTTCATTGAAATATCGAAAGGGAAATGTGATTGGAATTTGTCAATGGGATGCTTTTTCATGACACTGGAGGGTACAGCTCTGCTTATCCTCCAACAGACTGAGAGTCATCACCGAGTACCAAGTTTTGGGATGGAAATTCCCAGGGTAATCACTGTTACAAAGATGGTCAGCAAACGTTCAAGATTCCAGCGGCATTTTCCTGGATATGGTTGGATATTATATATTCTAATACATATATATATATATATGTATATATATATTATTGTGTATACGATATGGAAGAATTCTTGAGTTGGGGACTAGGGTTTTACTTCATCGTTGTTTGTTCATGTCGTCATATACCTAAATCCTGGAAAACATCGAATCGTTCGTGGCATTCCAGTCCATCTCAAGGGCCACGTTGACTCCTACCTTAACCCAATGACTGCATATGCTTTAGGCTATATGGTTGCTATGATGCGAAAACCTGTTGCAATGCCGCCGAAACTGGTTCAAACATGTACCCCTGCGTAATCAAATGGACAATCCACCATTTATAGATGATTTTCCCATTTAAACCTCCTTTTACTATACATAGGACTTTCCATGGTCATGTTAGATTACCGCAAGGTAACCAACAAATATAAAAAGATATTGACTCAACTCTATGATAGTCTCATCGAACCTGCTAGTGGAAAATCCCACCAACGATTGCCATGGTTGTCCAATATGTCCCAAGTGGCAGCTATTCCAAACCAGGCAGGTTCGACTAACGGTTCGACTGTCAGTGGGACGTTAATGATTTTGATTTGTCAATTCCCCCACGGACTGATCAGGATACAAATCAGTCGTTTCTTATTACTGTAGTTCTTTCATATTCAAATGTGTATATGTATATCCGCCGACCCCAGCCATCAGCTAGGGGGAGCGCGCCCGAGAAAAAGTGTTGTCCGCAGGTGGCCAACAGGTGACGTTAGACAGTGGGGCTGTGGCCTGGATGGCCCACTAAAACCTTCAGCTGGGTGCGGTTCCCCCGTTTCGGAGGGTTTCATCCAGGGCCCAGCCCAAGCAGCCATCTGGGACATGTTTGTTGTTTCGGCTGGGTGCAGTTTCCCCGTTGCGGAGGGTTTCGAACTGGGACCTGTTTGAGATTGTGGCTGTGGCCTGGAAGGCCCCGTGAAACCTTCAGCTGGGTACTGTTTTCCTGTCTCGCAGGGTTTGCAACAGGCTCCCCCAACCTTCATACCTTGCCTGGAGGGCCCACTGAAACCTTCAGCTGGGTGCAGTTTCCCCGTTTCGGAGGGTTTCGAACTGGGACATGTTTGTTGGCTTGAAACCATCAATTTTTCTAGGGTTCAGAAGGTGACGTTAGACAGTGGGGCTTCAGCTGGGTACTGTTTTCNAGTTTCCCCGTTTCGGAGCGTTTCGAACTGGGACATGTTTGTTGGCTTGAAACCATCAATTTTTCTAGGGTTCTGAAGGTGACGTTAGACAGTGGGGCTGTGGCCTGGATGGCC
>BGPT01000347.1:51755-61689 GCA_003297045.1 Symbiodinium sp. clade C Y103 | reverse complement strand
ACACAGGAACTTTTACACAGAAGGCCGTTTACACCAAGATACGTTTACACACAGGAACTTTTACACAGAAGGGCGTTTACACACAGACACGTTTACACACAGGAGCTTTCACACAGAAGAGCTTTTACACACAGACGCGCTTACACACAGGAGCTTTCACACAGAAGAGCGTTTACACCAAGACACGTTCACACACAGGAGCTTTCACACAGAAGAGCGTTTACACCAAGACACGTTTACACACAGGAACTTTAACACAGAAGGCCGTTTACACCAAGATACGTTTACACCAAGATACGCTTACACACAGGAACTTTCACATTTAAACGTGTCTCTGTGTAAGAGCTCTTCTGTGTAGAAGCTTCTGTGTGAAAAGAGTTCTCTGTGTAAACGTGTATGTGAGTAAACACCCTTCTGTGTAAAAGTTCGTGTGTGCAAACGTGTCTTGGTGTAAACTCTCTTCTGTGTGAAAGCTCCTGTGTGTAAACGCTTTTCTGCGTAAAAGCTCCTGTGTGTGAACGCTCTTCTGTGTAAATTTTACACAGAAGGGCGTTTACACACAGACACGTTTACACACAGGAGCTTTCACACAGAAGAGCGTTACACACAGACGCGTTTACACACAGGAGCTTTGACACAGAAGAGCGTTTACACCAAGACACCTTTACACACAGGAGCTTTCACACAGAAGAGCGTTTACACACAGGAACTTTTACACAGAAAAGCGTTTACACACACGAGCTTTCACACAGAAGAGCGTTTACACCAAGACACGTTTACACACAGGAACTTTTACACAGAAGGCCGTTTACACCAAGATACGTTTACACACAGGAACTTTTACACAGAAGGGCGTTTACACACAGACACGTTTACANACACAGGAACTTTTACACAGAAGGCCGTTTACACCAAGATACGTTTACACACAGGAACTTTTACACAGAAGGGCGTTTACACACAGACACGTTTACACAGAGGAGCTTTCACACAGAAGAGCTTTTACACACAGACGCGCTTACACACAGGAGCTTTCACACAGAAGAGCGTTTACACCAAGACACGTTCACACACAGGNTTTCACACAGAAGAGCTTTTACACACAGACGCGCTTACACACAGGAGCTTTCACACAGAAGAGCGTTTACACCAAGACACGTTCACACACAGGAGCTTTTACACAGAAGAGCGTTTACACCAAGACACGTTTACACACAGGAACTTTTACACAGAAGGCCGTTTACACCAAGATACGTTTACACCAAGATACGTTTACACACAGGAACTTTCACTAAACGCGTCTCTGTGTAAGAGCTCTTCTGTGTAGAAGCTTCTGTGTGAAAAGAGTTCTCTGTGTAAACGTGTATGTGTGTAAACACCCTTCTGTCTAAAAGTTCGTGTGTGTAAACGTGTCTTGGTGTAAACTCTCTTCTGTGTGAAAGCTCCTGTGTGTAAACGCTTTTCTGCGTAAAAGCTTCTGTGACTGGACTCCTGTGTGTAAACGCTCTTCTGTGTAAATTTTACACAGAAGGGCGTTTACACACAGACACGTTTACACACAGGAGCTTTCACACAGAAGAGCTTTTACACACAGACGCGTTTACACACAGGAACTTTCACACAAAAGAGCGTTTACACCAAGACACGTTTACACACAGGAGCTTTCACACAGAAGAGCGTTTACACACAGGACCTTTTACACAGAAAAGCGTTTACACACACGAGCTTTCACACAGACGAGCGTTTACACCAAGATACGTTTACACACAGGAACTTTTACTCAGAAGGGCGTTTACACACACACACACGTTTACACACAGAACTCTTGTCACACAGAAGAGCGTTTACACCAAGACACGTTTACACACAGGAGCTTTTACACAGAAGAGCGTTTACACACAGGAGCTTTTACACAGAAAAGCGCACACAGGAGCTTTTACACAGAAGAGCGTTTACACACAGAAGCTTTTACACAGAAAAGCGTTTACACACAGGAGCTTTCACACAGAAGAGCGTTTACACCAAGACACGTTTACACACAGGGGTTGCCGCGACGACTTGGGAAACGCAATTTGATCATTTTTTGCACATGGAACCTCATTTCGTGCGAAGGGGTTGCGTTTCGCAAACCGGCATTTGGCTGCCCTGCCGCCTAAAGAGAGAATTTAGAAGAACTTGAGAAGTAGGAGTTTTTGGTAGGAGTTTTGACTCCTGAGTATTAACTCCTGCGTATTTACTCCTGAGCATCAACTCCTGAGTAATAACTCCTGAGTATTAACTCCTGAGCAATAACTCCTGAGTAATAACTCCTGAGTATTAACTGCTGAGCATTAACTCCTGACTATTAACTCCCGTAAATGTTGATGGTGTAGATGATTAATAAATATGACTTGTAATAGATGTATGTGATAATGCGATGTTCATGATATAGATGATGTATATATGATGTGTATGAGATGTGTGTGATGATGATGTGAGTAGGAGGATGTATGTGATGAGGATGTAAATAGGAGATGTTATGTAGATGAATTTGGTAGTTGTTCTTTGGGAAAAACCCTTCGCAGGAGCTTTCGGGGAAAAAATATTTCAGCTCGCGAAAAGTTCTTTTTTGCACGTTGGCTCCGCCGCATTTGGCTGAGGGCTAGGGCTAGGGAGCAGCAGCCAGTGCAGTCACACTGTGGGCGCCATGGCTTTGCGAGCGTGGCGTTTCAAAGTAAATGGAGCAGTTTTATCCAAAGAATTGTGTGGAAAAGATTGTGATTTTTTTTACACCAAAATTTTCTGAACACAATAGGGCACCACCCGAACAATTCAATTATTGAATATCTGAAGCAGCCATGGTCTACCCCCTTGAAAAATTGCTTGGGTGCTGTTGTTTAACAAGTGTTTAATAAGAAATTGATGATTTGGGGAATCTGGCCTTTAAAGAATTCAAAATGGATTTGGTCTTTTCAAGTAAATGGAACAGATTTATCCAAAGAAAACGGCATAAAAGGGGTTCGGATTTTTTCAACCCACAAATTCCGGATTTTTTTCCTGAGCAAAATGCGTCTGAAAAAAATTGCAATAGAGCCCCACCCCCCTCAATTTCAGGTTGCTGAATTATTTTGGATTTTTTTTTCACAATAGAGGTCGGCACACAACATTATATGTATATTTATGTATATATAGTATATGCACGCAATTGTTTCGACTTTAGGCCAACTCGGGGTGACATCAAACATGGCCTTCCACTAAAGCATGCCTCAAAGGTCTTGCGAGTCTTTCATGAGCCCGGGCTGGCCTGGGCTGATGTACCTTAGGTTTGCTGAGGATACGCTGACTCCAAATATCTGGCTGCTGGCTGACAACATAGCTGTGGAAAACCCACCGTTTGTAGATTTGTTTCCTAAGAAACTCATGATTTTCCACATTTATGTGAATCTACCCTAGGGTAGTTGTTTTATGTCGTTTGTACTGTTTGTGCCATTGAAGATTGAGTTCTGCACAGGACTTCAGATATCCCAACAGATGTAAGGTATGGTGTCAAACATCAAGTGAGACTGAGACTTCCGCCGCTTTTCCCCATAGATTAATATCAACTGTGAAGAAGGCACAGTTTCACGAGATCGTCTTGACTGAACAGAGTATAATATATATTTGTTTTGTTCCACATTGTTCCACTGTTGAGTGTGAAGATCTTTGAGATTTCAAGTTCCAATTCACAACTTAGTAAGGTTTATATTGACAGATTAAACATGTTTAAGCATCACTGCAAACGGGTTCAAACCCTACGTTTGCCCGCACTCTAATTGCAGTGTCGGGAGACGCCTTTTTTCTATTTTTTTCATGCGTCCATGCCATGGAATATCTATCGTTCTGAGTCTGTCAACCAACTTACCCAATATCATCAAAATATCAACGTGAAATTCAGAGGGGGTGGCGAAGTAGGGTCCGCCTGGGCAATTTAGGGCTTGACGCCAACATGTTTAGACATCCTCAACAGCTCTGGGTTCCAAACATTTCATAGATTTCACTCTTGCCCACCAAGCCATTTTGTTGCCATTGTGGTGCGTTTTCTATTTTTCTTTTAAGCAGTTGTGGTAGGCGCTGCCGCCATTACCGCAATGGCCTGAAGCTGGAAACAGGCCATCCTCGGGTTTTATCACCCGGGAGAAGGTAATTCCTTCCCAAAATATTTGGGATTCACCGCCAGGGTTCAACAATTAGTTACCCTCAGGTAACAATAGGAACAGATGTGGAAAACCCATGGGTTCCCCTTCGGAAAATGATCTACATTCATAGTCGGTGGTTCAATGTCTTTCACATCTATGTTAATTACAGGCGGGTATTTTTTATCATGGGTCAAAGGGTGATCAACCTTGGAGTTTTGAGCAGGTGGCCTATTTTCAGACAAACGCATGTATTGGAATTGCACAGTCTATTCTGATAAAATCCAAGATTGTGTTAGTCTGTTAATCCTACTCTTCCCCATTACTCGTCAGTGCACTAAAATTGAGTGTCTGAAGCAACCGATCCAATGTCTTAACATGTCTTAGCTTTCTTCGCTTTCGTCACCCCACCAACTCAACTTGCTCCACCTTGTGTGCACTTAACATCACTGAACTAATCTTCGCTACCTGTATCTACACCTTTGGGTGAAAAAAGATGATGCTTGTGATTGTGACAGTGATGAGGATGCTGCCCCAGGAATCCCCAGCACTGCTTGATCGCTACGAATTTCCCATGATAGGTGTGAATTGGACATTTCCGAGTGCCAGCAAGCAGTACCTCTTGGTGGTTCCTGTGAGGCGTCATCCCAAACGGGTTGCAGATCTCTGCAGATATTGGAGGAATTTGATTCACAAATCAGTTTTTTTTTCGGCTTTTCCCCACATGCTCCAAAGATCTCAGCGGGTAGCCAGGCTTCCCAGCTGCTTTAAAAGGGGGCTTGTGACCTGCACTGAAATCCTGCGGCATGAGCCTTGCTATCCCCATGCTCAAGGTATCTCAAAGTGTTCTGTGGGATTGGAAGAACATCCTGATTATGGTCAGCAATTATGGCTATTTCATCGAAGATCACGGCATCCATCAAAAGTTTTGTGCAGCTGATGTGACATGATGTGACAATTGCATACGCTCGGACTTCACCCCTACAATAATGATTTTTCCAGTTGACGAATGTATCTTGATAGGAGCAGAGCTCACTATTTGCACAGAAGCAACCATACCATCTGAACAACGCAACCAAACTTACCATTCCAATGGAAATCCATCGACTTCAAGCCGTGCAGGCCAAGTGTCGCCCACCGTTCACGGGAAATCCTCGTAGCAGCAGCTGTCCATCCCGCAACATTGATCCTGAGAGGTGTGAATCTCAGATCCGCGACGCAACATCGTGCAACTGCCATATGCATACGCCAAAGTCATTTGAATATAATACATGAATACTGGTGAGGGGCTTCAAAGAAGTATTCGTTGCTGTTCAACTATACTCGGGACATCTTGGGACGGTTGGTGGAGATGACGAGTATTTTTGGGGATGGCTTAAACTCACCAAGCAGAATGTGAAGATCATGGAGAATATGTCCTGTCCACCAGCAAAACCAGGTTATCAAGTTGGGATCTAAGGCCGTCTCCATCTTTTGTCTCATCGGATGGTCGCTTCTTTTGGGCCATTGGTTGATTGTCATCATACTGGTTATACTACCCTTTTGGGGATTCTCACCCATGAACTTGGAATCCCCATGAAAACCTACCAGTTGAAGGGATTTACCAAATACATGCATTATAATGCATTATATCACTATATCATTATTATTTTATCTCATACTTGGAGGCGCATCCATGATTGTACCTGGGTATTTCGTTTATTATTTCCCACTTGCGATTTCTGGGTCACCGCTAACGATCATTTACTCATTCTTTCATTGTTTCTCCATTCATTGCTTCGTGATCTTATATAATCTTCACAGCTCATTGCTGTTTGTCTGGTGCTTTGTTTTTTTTTAAGCCCTTTCATACATCTCCTTATTCTTTCTGTGTTTGTTCATTAACTTGTTGACACATTTCTTCCTCCGTTCTACTAAATTGTCCGTTCATGAATTCCTGCCTTCATTCATTCGTTCATTCATTCATTATTTCTTGTCTTCATTTCTTCATTCCGCTGCATTCATATCCTCATTCATTCCTGTATCAACCAGTCATTGACCAGTGGTTCCCACAGTGCCACCTTTCAGTCACCCTGTCGTCCGATTTTTTCAGCCAGGACCGTTGATTTCATGAGCCCCTTCTGCAGTGTGGAAGATTGTGTGGAGCTGAAGCCGTGCACGTCGAAGGGCATGGGATGATAGATATATGTATATACAAATCAAAAATACGATATATATATATATATGTATACATATGTGAATTCATTGTTTGTATCCAACAACTGAGTAATCCTAAATATCCGGAACTGCGTTGTTCCTGCAGTTTCCAGCTATAAGTGGGTCACAAACCAAAGTTGCTGGCAGTCAGAGATGCTGGCCATTGGCTGCCATTAGCCTTCCTAGGTCCAGAACCCATTCCATTGGGCTATGCCAAGACGTCCAGTGGCTATACTTGTTCAACTGGTTACGGAGGAGCCGCAGGGGCGCCCAAGAAATAGAGTGACTGTGGTCTGCTTTTTGACAAATCCAAGGGAAGCTTCTGTATATTATCTTGATCATCAGATGGGGTCAGCAATGAGTCCAGAAGCCAGGTTATGGCTCGGTTGACGTCGGATGATTGATGATTGGTACGTGACCAGATAAGTTCCTTCTGCAAATCCTCAAAAAGCACCATGATTTCTGGCCTGTTTGGAATTTCTGTCTTGCAGAGGGCAACCATGAAAAGAAGTGAATAGAAATGGCTCTTCTTGAATGGTAAAGTCTTGATGTCTTGACTTGGGTGCCTAGAATCATTCAAGTTCATCCATGTTCATCCTATATTGGGGGCCCAGTCTGCGGCCTGTTCTGCTGCCCCAGCAGATGGCTTTGTGACATTCTGTGGCCTTTCACCCCTTTCACCCAATCATTTGAAACAAACCATCAATTTTGAAGATGAGTGTAGCTCAATATTATTGATCCTGCAATTTCAAGGACAATTTCTGTGGCCAATCAATGTCATTGACCCCTCAGTTGACTGACCAAAATTCTTCACTTCGTGTCACGTCGCTGGGTACTTACCCGCCTGTAAACTAACATAGATGTGGAAAACCACGGAAAACCCACCACGAATGAGGATAATTTTTCCTGGGGAACCCCTGGGTTTTCCACGTTTTTTTCTATGTTTACCCCGGGGTGCCTAGTTTGTCTTGTCACTCTTTCCTGCAGCGCACGCAGTGCACGCAGCGCACAAAACAAAGGTGCTCAGTAGCTGTACCACTTGCGGAAGGCACCACTTTTCGGCTGGGATGGTGAATAAATCGACCATTGAACTAACATGGTGATTTACCAGCATAACCAACATTAATCAGCAATCTCCAATTTGAGTCTGTCTGAACATGGATGATTTGCCCACTATAAATTGTGGCCATTTTCCGATGGAACATGATGATTAGCTAGTGAATGGAGTGGGGTCTTGTCCGTTTGGTCCCTAGATTTTCAGACAAATCTGTGCACCTGATGATCCTTCATCCAGTGCCCATAGACGACCCACAATGGACAATATTCTTGTCAGCCTTTGAGTGACACTGTTGGGCGATGAACTGCTGATTCACCCATGAAGTTGCTGGGTTTTTCACTTTACTACTGGGGTGCATCAACGGAATCACAAGTACTTATTAACCCATTTGTTTACATTTCATAATTGTGGATATCCCATCTGTAACCCATACTTCTTACTTATTACCCGCTCGCTGGGATGCACATCCAAGTAATTAGCTGGAACCTTGTCCCTCAGGTTCCCTGGATCATTGCAAGATTTCAGCATTCTGAGAAGGAAGACATATCCAATTAAGACTTTAAGACCCAATGCTGATGATCCATGATTCACATCTAAATTTCGGACATCATCAAAACGATCAAAAGGGTGATGTTGGAACCACCTTTCCTTCGCTGCCGTAGGTTGGTGCTCACGGGCTGCTACACAGCCATTCCTTGCAAGCCCCTGCAAGTCCAGGCAGGGCCCCTTCCCGTGTCAAAAGTTACCCTGCATTGGCAATTGGACTACCAAATTGCGTAGGTTCACTTGAGATCCACTGGGGCAATCGTAACCGTAACAAGCCGCGTGTTGGATTGTGCATTTGCAACCTAGTTCAAGGTCCCTCAATTCTATGCTAGGCCGGTGAACATTCATCTTGCAACTTTTCCAGGGTCCTTGATCTCTTTTTGGACCTTCCTCGACATTTCCTGCATTTGGGGTTGGTACCTGAAAATGGGGTAAACCGCTATACCCCCCCCATGCAGCAATTTTAATGGGGACGATGATGAAAAACCAGGAGATTTTTGAAGTACCCTTTTTATCCATCAAAACCTTAGTGTCGCCTGGTTTCTTACATGTCATTGGCTTTGATATGTGCACCTGTGTCCAAGACAGGGAGGCTTTTTACTGTAGGATGGACAATCTGAGTTGGTGCGACCGGGGGATTTCAGCAGTGTTGGTTTGGCAACAGGAGGAATGCATGTGCGGGTAAAATGACTAAGATTGGAGGGTCATAGTCTGCCTGCGATAAAGGATTGGGAGAGGCAGGAGGGGCAGGGCTGACAGAGTTTGGAGGTGGATTTTACATGTCGTCTTTATTGTCTTTACCAAGTGTAAGATCAAATAATTTACAAAGCATTTCGCTCCTTTCAAACATATCTCAGTGTCTTGGAAGCAATGATGCTGCAAGGCCATCTCATGCCACGTGCTTAATTTGACAGAAAGATCAAAGAGTTGCTGCAGATGATGAAGATGATTCCGTAGATTGATGTTGATTTTGTTGTCAGTTTCGTGCTGTGAAAAGCTTGCTTGACTGGTGTTTTGATCAACCAAGTGGTCTGACAAGAAGTGTAGTTGGCTCTGCGGATACCACTCATGGGAATGGCTGAAAACCATCGAAGTGCCCGAATCATTTTTGAAAATCATTCTACCACAATATGACAATATGCCAAGGATCTTATTCACGATATTGACCAATGGTTGCGCCCTGAAGCATTTTCTGAAGCATTTCCATGATTCGAGTCTTAGAGGTGGATGTCGCTTGTGTTTCTTCCAGGACAACTGCTTGCACAATGTCACTGATTGCTCATCGCCCATAGGTCCGGCGGATGGCTGTGTGGGAGAGACGCAGATACGTGCGCGTACGTGAGATTTGCAAAGTTGCAAGTAGATGTGTCGATCCCATGCAGATGCGTCTGTCTCAACGGTCTTCATTATATACTCAGATCCTGTGTCGATCCCACCTTTTTTTGAAGGGACAAAAATAGGTCAAGCATGAGAACGGGTAGCCAGAAGTAGCAAGCATATACAAGGTATTACAAAGTAATGAGATGCAAAACACATAATTTGGCTTTGTTTGAGAATAGGGTGCCCCTGATACCCCCTGGTTGCATTGGTTAATCATAGTTTTCCCCTTCAAAGTGAGTACAATATGGACATGTAAGGATATCCCAGTGCATCCCAGTGCATCCTAGTGCATCCCAGTATACAGTATACCTCATTTTCAGACACATCTAATGTGAATCAAATCAATGTCTTCAATGATAGACGTTGCCATCCAAAAAGACAACGCCGTGAGATCACTCAGCAGGTGCTGGTGAGACGTGCACTGTAACGTGTGGCAATGCATACCAAGGCTTGGTTACCAAGGTGGTTGGCAGGCTGTGAACGCTGTGAACTGTGCTTGACACGTGGTTTGTATGTCACGTATGTCACGTTTCGCTGAGAAAATTATCCCTGTGAAAAAGAAAGGAAACAGCAATGCTCATGCCAGAATTTGCTGAGACTTGCC
>BGPT01000347.1:31755-46755 GCA_003297045.1 Symbiodinium sp. clade C Y103 | reverse complement strand
ATAAACTGCCCATCTACCAACTGGTGCAGGATTGTGCAACCATCCACAGTATGTGCGGTGAAACAGGCAACTTCTTCGTATGAAAATGTGAACAGAACACGACCCCTTTTTGATATGTTTTAATCTGCCCTTGGTATTGTAAACTTATATAGCTATTGAAAATGGCTCATTTGTAGATGATTTATTTTTCCATTGTTCTGCTAGTTTACTGGAGGGTATTATCTTAGCAACGTATCTAAACAGGTCTTGAGAACGGCAAGGAAACTCAAAAACACTATCCATGACCGTCTACAAAGATGAATTGAGACGTCGAACACCTGAAAACATAGATCTTTGACGTTAGCAGAGGGTAGGTACAGGATCAAACCAGTGAAAGTGTTTCGTTGTTATAGACTTTGCTGCAAGTGAGCCACAGCCGACCAATACCACGCAAGAGTTCTGCATTTGCCCAGTTTGCTGCTTAACCTGCCACATTCTTCAACGTTGGAATGTTCCAATGTTGATGGCAAACGACACGTTGTTTTACTTTCTATTTGTTTGTCTATCTACCTATCTACCTATCTACCTATCTACCTATCTACCTATCATCCACCTGTTCGTCCGTTTGTCCGTCTGTCTGTCTATCTGTCTATTTGCGTCTGGCTATGTATCTATCTCTCTATCGCTCTCTCTCCCTCTATCTCTCTATCTATCTATCTGCCTGTCTGTCTGTCTGTCTGTCAGTCTGCCAGTCTGTCAGTCTGTCAGTCTGTCAGTCTGTCAGTCTGTCAGTGTGTCTGTCCTATCTATCTATCTACCTATCTATCTATCTATCTATCTATCTATCTATCTATCTATCTATCTATCTATCTATCTATCTATCTATCTATCTATCTATCTACTCTATCTATCTACTCTATCTATCTACTGTATCTATCTAATCTATCTAATCTATTTTAATCTATCTAATCTCATCTATCTAATCTATCTAATCTATCTAATCTATCTAATCTATCTAATCTATCTAATCTATCTAATATCATTTATCTAATCTAATCTAATCTAATCTCATCTCATCTCATCTCATCTCATCTCATCTCATCTATCTAATCTAATCTAATCTCATCTAATCTCATCTAATCTTCTATCTATCTATCTATCTATCTATCTATCTATCTATCTATCTATCTATCTATCTATCTATCTATCTCTCTGTCTGTCTGTCTGTCTGTCTGTCTGTCTGTCTATCTATCTATCTATCTATCTATCTCTCTATCTTTTTATTTATCTATCTATGTATATATATATATATATATACATTTACACATGTTGCCTTGACCCTTGCAAAAAGGCTTGGATAAATTTGATCTCCGGCGCCCTTGGGTTTATCGCCACAAAGGGGGTTGAGGGCCACCAGGCTGCCTTAATATGTGAACTTGACCAGGCTGTGAACGAGTCATGCCCGGTTCATCATGTACCATCTCGTGTCGATCTCCCTGGACGGGCCAGCAGGCAATGCTCAGGGCGACCATGGGCGACCTTGATTTCAGTGGCTACCATTGGCTACCATCTATTTTGACAAATCATATCACATTGCGACCACAGCGTTGCTTGAAATGATGTTTAGTCAGAGGAATCATCCCAAAATGATCCAAAATGGCCTTACTTCAGATCGGTGAGTGTTTCTAATTTCTTGTAGTTTCTAATTTCTTATAACCGGATCCACTACATATAGTTTGTCTTAAACCCAGAGAGTCAGCAGAGTTAGCATTGTTCCGCACTTGGATTCACTGGGCAAGAGAAAGTGGAGGGTCCACAAGGGATGTTGCTTGACCGAAATTTGCAAGGGCCGTCTCAACGCGAGAGTCGATGGGACCAACTTATCTGACCTTGATTTCATCTCCAAGCATCCACGAAGTCATCAACTGCAAGCGTTTTGTTGGCATGGCTCACACTCGAAGATAGACTTGTATAGACTTGTATAGATTTGTATTAGCAATTATCAGCAATTGTTAGCATATCAAATCGTTGATGACCCCACTTTGCAATGAAGCTTGACATTAGCTAGGTTTGCATGGCATGATATTGTACTCACATAAGAATTAGTATGGCCTAGTCTCTCATGCAAACAAGGGTGTTGTTGGACAACATGTATCCCATCGCTTTGGGGTCGGGAACACAATCCTCTTTGGTATGACTCTGATTCAGAAAAAAACAAAAAGACAGTGTGAACACGTGCATATACATACTGCTGGAAAGCCCCAGCACTCATTGCTTTCATGATTTCAATATTATGAGTATTTTGAAGTCATCTTGAAACATTTTGGAACCATAGGCGCTGTGTCTTAGAATGGAATCTTACTGGCTATTATATACCACTACACATATTACAAAAACCACATGTTTCATTGCAATTGTTGCCATTTTCTCATCGAGAACAACAAAAGGCCCGCGTGGCGTCAGGCTGTCGCTCGTTGCCCGGAGAACAACATCGACCCTGAGCAGCCCTTGATCCTCCCTGAGGAGACAACATCTGTGCTTGGGATACCTCTGGTAACATGGCAAGCTGGGAAATCCCCGATATGGAGATGGGTCAAAACCATTAATTATTTCATATTATTTCCATATTTGGGGGATATTTTGTGGGGTACTAGGGTTTTGACTCATTGCCATATAATATATAGAAATAAAATGAAATAAATAGATATATATAATATATAGAAATGCTGTGTGTATGCTCTGTTAGTATGTCCTTGATGGGAAATTCATCGAACTAAATATATAGATCTAAATGGAGGATTTTCCAGCACGCCAAGTTTGATTACCGGACGGTAAACCCCCAAGTCCTCCAAAATTAGTTGTTTTGAATGGGGAAAATTGTCTTTGGGGGTAGCTGGACAGAAAATTGCAGAATGATAGAACATGATGTTTTTTTTGCCCAACAAATTTTGGTTGCTGACCTCCGGGATATGCAATTGGAACATGTTTGGTTGCGTGTGTCGCTCCGTTTACATTACGCAAAGCGACAATATACAATTATTGCAAGATGTCTATGTGGATTCTACAGATTTGGCCAAAGCATGTACAGTTAGATGCATGTAATGCGCGTAGGTATATTTGATTATTCTTCAAATCCAAACACGAGACACGGTGCCAATATGTGCCAAGTGCATCCAAGTGCCAAGCTTTCTTTCGGTCGTAGTCTGCTTTTAGATGGTCCCTATTTCATGGAGAAAATGCCATGGTCAAAAGGGAGCTAGGCCCAAGATACAGCTAGGTCCAAGTTCATACATTTTCACTTGCGTTTCACTTGCCACATCCTGTATTCAGCCACGATCTCTTGAAATTGGACCTTGAATCGATTCAGAAACTTTTTCACAGCTTGCCGAAGCACTTGATGCCAGCTTGCTGTAGGCTTGCAGATTGCCAGGCAACCCAGAATTGTTGCTTACATTTTGCTTACCACACCCAGGTTCACGGTTGATTCGGAAGGATTCTGTTCATCTCAGGAGATTCGGATGAATCGACATGGGATCTTCTACAACACTTTGTGGCCTCCAAAGTGACTTGGCCGTACGTTGGCCGTGAAGCGTCGAAAATTTCGAGACCTGAAGGTGCCAGGAAGATCCAGGAACATCCCTCTTGCCACCTAACAAGCAAAAACCGAAATAACGGGTATATCAGAAGGATCGCACCACGGTATCACCTTCAAGGACCCCCGAAATGATCGGACAGTTTTAAGATGTTTTAAGTTTTAATTTTGATTTAACCAGATAAAATGAGGAAATCCATGAGGTGGGCTTGGCCCCATTCTTTTCATGTGGTACGTCCAAATGTATTTCTGGGATATGTGTTCAATTTTATGTGGCGCAGTTGTGGTCATTGCTAGGCTAGGCATTTCTACCTCTTCACATATCTTTTTTTAATTGAGAATCATCCTCATGTGAGGGTCCCTAGTCAGCACCCCCTCCTCTCCGCTCCTCTCTGCTCCTCTCCTCCTTCTCCTCCTCGACTCTTCTCATGTGCAGATCTGAGTGCAAGAGTGGATTCTGTGCAGATCTGGCAGCTAGGCTGCGGGAGTCTGCCCCAGAATAAAAGTGCCCGGGCACGTGTCAGAATATATGTCAGAGAATGCAGATAATGCGTGGCATGAAGTTTGCCACGGCAAAAGTCAGTATAGAATATACATATGTCAGAATACATGTCAGAAAATATTTCGCAGGAAGTTTGCCAGTCCAAATATTTAGAATACATGTCAGAATAAATGGTCCATGAAATTTGCCAGATACAACGCTAAACTACTTGCGAGAGTTAATGTCAAAATCGTCGCCCGACTATATGCCAAATATATTTCATGATTGAGGCATGTCGTAGAAGGTGGGCTTTCATGTGAGGTAGAGTATTTTCTTTTGGATGGGCTTGGGACCAACATGTCGTAGAAGGTTAGGATCCGGGTCGTCAGAATGAGCGCGAGTTGAAGGAAAAGCGTTGTTTCGGTCTGAAGGGTTAACGCCTTGCTAGCATCAAGCTTAAGCACGCCAGGCAAAGCATTAGCACCTTTATGGTCCTTCAAAGTTTCCACCCAGCACTCCCAGCTTACCCGCGCTTATGCCAGGGAGGTGTTAGCATGTCTGGATTGACCTAGCTATTTTCAACTGGGGCCCCATCCAAATTTCCACCTCACACCGAAGTTTGGTTTTCCATTTTGTGTAAGTAGGATTGCTTCCGTGGAACATTCAGGCCAATTCCTAGCTGCATAGGGAAATGAATGGAAATGTATTGGGGAAATGATGATTTGTTGGTAACGTGTTGGTCAAAATGGTCAAATCCCAAAGAGTTTGTTGGTTTTGTTGGTCGCTTCTGGTCCTGTCACCCTGACAGTTGCTTCTTACCCCGAATCCATCTGAATCTGCCACCGTGCTCCAGGTGTTCCTTGCGCTGTGATTCTGTGCCCGTGGGGTACGAGAAGGCGAGCCGATGCGAGCCGATGCGAGCCGTGAAAAAAGATCCAATTGATTGGTTAGGTTACAGGCAAGCACCGCGCCTCTCCGCGGCAATGTGTTGGGAGTTGGGAAGCCAAAAAAACGTCAAAAAACGTGGTATTTGTGGGACTTTTAAGCAACTTTGTTACTTGTACGTTTGCCTTACAGCGCACAGCATAGAGACCTGTACGCGCCTCTTGTACACCATAATCACAATGATCATCCTATGATGATGATCATCATAAAACTCTCAACCCTAAAACCCCAAACCCAGAACCCTAGACCCTTGCGCAAAAAATAATAATCTAAAACCCTAAACCCTAAAACCCTAAACCCTGAAAACCATAAACTCCGAACCCAAGATGTGCCACAAAAGGGTGTGGGCGAAACGCGGTGTTTGCGCGTTAGGTTACATAGTCTGAGTTAGTCTTACATAGTGATTTATTCTATGCTGCTTTATTGTATACAACCAGCTAGAATGATGGGATGGTGGTATTTTTCAATGGTTGCTTTCACTTGAGAATCGGTGGCAGGAATGCTTTGAATCGTCCGTTTGACTCCCCTGAGACTCCGTTGGAAAGATTGTTTTTAGATGTTTCCAGAATCCACTGGAGAAGTTCTGTAATTTTTAGGCTTGTCCAGTTTGGGGGACAACTGTTTCATCGGGTGATTTGTCCTTGTGTTTCTGTCACATCATTGCAGAAGACCAACCTCCGAGTTCATCGGCAACAGAACCACCGATGCCTCAAGCAGATTGGATTAAAAACAACCAAGATAATTGTATATAATTGTTATATTTTTACAAACATTATATATATATACATATTAACACATACATGTACGTGTGCAAACGGCACCCCATACACGTGCACAACATACATTTGGAACTACACATACATGTCGATATACACACAAATGACATATATGCATGTACATTGATGCCTATTATATATATATATATACCACATGCAGTTGTGAATATAGTTATGTCTAAACATTTAAAGTGCATCTAACATTTAAAGTGCATCTCCATACACAGAATACCAAAGTGAATGACAGCGCCAGGAGTTCCTTTAGACCACGAATAATACATCAACGAAAATAGCTATGGACTTGGCAACGGATGACCTGGTTTGACCCGGTCAGGTTCAGAACGGGCGCTGGCGCTGCGCACCCGGCTTTCATGGCTCAGTGGCATCAAAGAGCTGCACAAATCGTGGGCAATGCCGGGAGGTGCACACAGTGGCTGCGGGAGATTTCTCGGTGGTGGGAAAATGATGATACTACAACAAGAACGCACACAGTATGTATATATATATATATAAGTTATATAAGTACATAGTACATATATTATGCAGTTTTGTGCTTCTAGGGCAGGTGTGGCGAACTGTCCATCATATTCATGTGGTCAAACAATCATCCTTGTTGCCTTTTGGCTCAAGGGTGATCCAAAATGGCTATCTGATTGTTCAAACTTTTCTTATATATTTGGGGGTGTTCTTGAAAAGCGGATCCCCAAAACCATATGTTTCAATACTAAAATGGTCGAAATTTTGGATGATTTGGTGGTACCTCCGTTGTAGGAAACCTCCATTTGTATACGGCTATATACGCCGCACAGAATCAATCTTATATAGAATGTTCTTTGTAATTGCATATAGTTATATATATATATAGTCATAGTTCAATGTAATGTAATCAGATGTGATCATATTGAAGACATATGTATTTGTATTCTCTACCTCATATACGCAGAAAGTAATTCTCTCTTTATTTACATATCTATACTGCATATAACATGTAAGAAATATGATAGATGTAGGAACATGTAGGAACATGTAGGAACTATGTCACAGAGACACGCTGTACAGTGTTTTCTGCTGGGCAGTCGGTCTTGGGAACGTGGACCTCAAGTCGTAACGCCACAAGGATTGTTAGGCCCTGTATAGGCCCTGTTAGGCAAGTTTCAGATATTGGACCTTCCGGGTTATAAATTGGGTTTAATTAGTGAACTAATGTGAACTATAATTCAGCCAGTTACAATATGTGTTGTTCAGATTATTCTTGAAGGTTCAACTTGTTTTGCAACAAGGTTTGAAACCATTTGCACTGAGAGTATTGCGGTATGTTTGAGCCCATTATAATTTGTCCAGAAATGGTTTGTTTGCGAGGTTGGTGGGTGAAACATCAACAGAGTAATGCTTTCCACAGACTCAGTGAAGCACTTAGTTCTTTAGAATCAGTGCCTGGTCGAGGCAATTTGACAGGTTCCCTGGAGAGTGTTTTATCTATAACCATCAACAAATTATAAGGATGTAATATGTTTTAATGTGTCTCAATATGTTTTATAAAACTGAGTTGTTGTAATTATACAACAGGAATATAACATGAGTTTTCATGAGGTTTACTTGGAGGATCACCAAACGAACCGTATCTGATTAGTATCTGGAATTATAAACCATGTATAAATGTAGGTCCAACAGGGTTACTAACCGCAGCTACGATTTGTGGGATGATCCTCCAAGTACTGACTATGGGGAAACAATGGGTCTTATCCGTTCCTAGCCCCCTTTGTTGGTTCTTGGCGTACCCGCAATCATTTTGGAAATCCATGGGTGCCCAACCACAGGTCACCCCTCTCCGGATGTGATTGACAATGGGGGATCATTTTTCCCCAAACAAAAATGACCGTTTGAAGAGGGACAAATGATGATCAACCAGTGGATGGAATGGGGTACTTTCCTTCAGATTTCCCGACAAAGTCAATGAGTCAAGAGTAAGGACATACGCCTTTTTGTATCATCTTATATTTAGGTCATTTCGGGAGTATCAACCCACATAAACCCACATCAACCCCAGCAACAGGGCCTTCGCCACATCAATCCCGTGGTTCTTACCACTCGGTGATCAGGCTCTTCAGCTCGAAGGATGCTCCGAACTGATTCCCTGCCACTGGGACGACTTGGGGTTTCTGGATGTGATGATCGGACTGCAAGTGAAAATATGTGAAAATGTTATATGCCCTCATCCATCCAGCAGTTTTTTGCACCAGATCTGCTGAAAGTGATTGTTGCAGCTTAGTAAAATCCCTGCAAATGCTGGTGGTCATCTATGACTTTTACACCCTGCATACAGAGGACGTGTTTTGTTTCGACATTTTGTCAGATCATGTTTGGTTTCATTTCGTGACTTCAAGGTTTTGACCGTTTTCTGAGAGAGATCAAGCCATCACAGGCAACGAGATGCTAATTCTCGGTAACTTGATCTGTAGAAGACCAGTCCAAAGTATGGTGAAAAATATGAAAATCCAATCCCGATCCCCAAAGCTGTTCTACACGACAAAGCAAGTGCAATGCTTGTCCTCTGAGAATGAGTGAACATGTAGTTGGTGGATTTCCAATTGCCATGTCTGATTACTGGAGGGTAATATTGCCAGGATTTGATTCAATCTGAGCTGCTTAGTTCCAGCCACTAGTTGGATGACAATACTTCGATTTTCGTGGTGAACTATGAACAATCGACCAACAGTGATTAGGCCAAGCTGAGTCCGATGACCATTTCAATCGTGGGATCTGACGGCTGCATCGAGGTACAATCCCTGCACTTGATGTTTTGGTCTCAGAGAAGGTCGCCACACAGTGAGATTCAGAAATGGATCATGAATATTCATTGGAATCCATGAATGACCATCTACTCTGATTCATTTTCTATGCATAACATGGGATGACTAACTAAAGAGCTGAGTATAGGATAGTATAGGTATAGGTGTAGGAAATCATGAAAGTCCAAGTGTTTCACCTGGTTCATCTCTACTATTCACCACTGAGGCCTGTCGATATGACGTAAGCCACTGCAAGGGTTTCCAGCGTGGAACCAGTTGCGAGGCACCCGGACGGTTGTGGCCTGCAAAGCAGTGGCACTGACTGTGTCGTGTCAGATGCGTCTAGGTGAAGTGCCGGGCCCCGTACAATGGGACCGCCACTACGCTGTGCTGCGCTCAGTGGAGGATACGTTTTTTTTGTAGCGTATCCTCCAGGGATATATGTAGGAATTATATATGGTACTTCCAAGTTGGGTGAGCCGACATGGGAAGCAAGATGGAGTAAAATTACGATTTACACACTTTTTTTGTGCCATTTGCTGACAAGAGTTTTGAACCGATGAACACTGTATTCAGTATTGTCTTTTTTGTGAGGAAACCAATTCCTGGCGCAGCATGTGAATATAGGAGGGCTTCAATTTATTGAAGGAAGGAAAATGTAAAGCCGAAATGGCATATGCACCATTGGTTTGCTTCAATTTCTACAGTTTTTTGTCTTGACTGCAAAGTTCAGGGTCACACCGAAACAACTGGGCCGCTAGCGAGGCATTGCCCGGTGAACAATACTGAGACATCTGGAGGCATGGAGGATACAGATGGATCCAAATGAGCAGGGGCTGCAAGACACCCCTGCTGGTTGATGATTTTGATGATTTGTTTTGGGGAGTTATACTACCCAAATCAACACTTTATTTAATTATTGGGGTAAAGACAATATAATCCATCATGGGAAACCCTTTGAACCAACGAGTACAATGTAATAGCAAGGGTTTTGAACACTGCTTAGACGATGTATCATGATGTATCAGCATATGGGCTTATCAAAGGGCAAAGCTGTGAATGAAAAATCCGTACGACTCTGCAGATCCTTGAGGTCATTGCTTTTCAACAGTCAGTGCTGAAGAGTTGCAAACGCCTTGGAAGTTGTCTGCTCATTGTTTGCTCAATGAACAGTGGTTGACTCAGTACTGTATTTGCACATGCACTCAAAACACCATGTAATATAGACATTACTTGTAGCATTGCGGATCGAGTGAAAAGGTAGCTTGCCCGCTCGCTTACCGGTTTTGGTTTCACTTGTTGGGTAACTAACATTCCCCTTGCTGAAACCTGAAAATACAGGTTATCAGCCGTAGTCTCTGCTACGAGCAATGGAAACCCCAAACCCAGATGGTTCTCCGGGTCCGTCGGGTGACATCGTTTCTGCATCAAGTTCTCTCAGTCGTGTGGGTGGTACAGCCGTGAATCCGGCTGGTGTAAATCCCACGCCTATGACAATTGATGAAGGAATCTTTCACCAGCCGGTGCAAGCCTATTTTCAGTTTGTACAAAACAACCTGACATACATCAATGCAGAGAACATTGACCTGTTCAGACACGAAGCCGAGGAACGACATACCCAACTCATGGAACAAATGGTTGCACAACTGCGTAGTGACTATGAATCGCGAAACATGCAAGTCGAACAAGCATGCATGCAGAGGATTAGCCAGCAGCACGCAGAGATGATGCAGCATAGTGAGAAAATGCAGACTGAACTGTCCAACTACATGTTGTCGCGTACTGTAGCTGAACAAGAGGTTTTAAACCTGAGGAATGAGCTTGCTGAGGCGCATGCCAAGTTGAAAAACTCCGCAAACTCTATTGCGTTAGAAGCAGAGCAAAGGCACAACCAAAAGGTTTCTCAGATTCGAACGCAGTATGAGGCCAAGTATGCAGAACTCAGGACAAGCCTTGAAGCAGACTGTAAGCGCATAGTGGATGATACCGTGAAGTATGCACAAAACGGTATGGAAAGGTTCAAAAGTGAGGAGCAACATGCTATGAAGGAGATGAGGGAGGAGTATGAGTCTCAAGCAAAGGATTCANACAAAACGGTATGGAAAGGTTCAAAAGTGAGGAGCAACATGCTATGAAGGAGATGAGGGAGGAGTATGAGTCTCAAGCAAAGGATTCAGCCGATCTCAACGAACAACTTCAGCAGCAAGTAGAAAACCTACTGGAAGAAATCAACAAACTGAGAGCTCCAGTGTTGGACTTGGACGAGCCTGAGAAGCGGGACAAAGGACCACGCATCGAAGAGGTTACAACTCCAAGAGCAACGGCTGGAGTAGAGTCCAAGCCCATGTCTAGCATGAGTGATCTTGCAGAACAGGCTAGGGACAGACTCAACAGTGTTTCAACACTCCAATAGGTTCACAAGCTTCTCCGAAGCCTCAATTGCCACTGGAAAGGAAGCATCAGAGTGATGAGCATCACAAAGCTCCTAGTAGCATTCCAGCTAGCCCCACTGTCGCACAAAGCGAACCAGGGAAGCCAGTAGATATTGGGACTGGCCTGACCGGACAGCAGATCATAGATCTAGTCAAGTCGTTGACATCAAAAGAGGGCGACTTTGACAAACCTCGCACAAAGGAGGCTGAAACTATGAAGCTCAATGACATGCCTGCACCCGAGTCGTACCGCCAATGGCGTAATCATGTTAGGGATGAAGTCAAGTCATGTTCGGACAAACCTGATGAGGCATGGTTGTGGTTGAATGAAGTGTTTGACAACAAAACGCCTAGAGAACAGTTGGAGGCAAAGTTGCAGGAGCCAGGTAAGTTTGTCACTTTGGACACAAAGCTTTCGGCAGCGTTAACTCGCTCAGCCAAAGGTGATTTAGCAACAAAGATTCACAACTTCAAAGATGAANTCAAAGATGAAAAATCAAAGAAGGGAATTCAGGTCAGAGGTCGCAGAGTCCTTTTGATGTTTGAGGATTACTTCAGGACGTCAGAGGAGGCTGGCAGTCCCTACCGTGTCGAAGACTTGTTAGGAGTCGTTAGGACAGGTGAGTCAGTGGAGGATCTCAGAAGGTTTCTCAACCGATGGGATGCCACCATAGCTGGCATGGAGTCGCCTCCGGACGATTTGGTTCTCCGAGACATCTTACTTCGACAGATTAGGAAATGCCAACTGATGAAGTATGATATCGAAGCATTCGACAGAGCATCCGAGAAATCCGATCAAAAGTCTTATGCATTCCTGCTTCAAAACATCCGTGATCTTCTCGACAGAGAAAGGCTTAGGGCCAATAGGAATCGGATCGTTGAGAAAAACAAGCAAGGTGCTGAGAAGCCACAGCCTGCTGCTGCCGCTCAGGGAGACAAGCCGAATCCTCGCAGGAAGAACAGCCGTGGTCGGTCCCGTGAGCGAANCCACAGCCTGCTGCTGCCGCTCAGGGAGACAAGCCGAATCCTCGCAGGAAGAACAGCCGTGGTCGGTCCCGTGAGCGAAGTCAGAGTGGTAAGGCGGATAAGATATGTTTCAAGTTCAGAGATGGGAATTGTGACAAAGGAGACAAGTGCCCATACAAGCATGTCAAGGAACCCAAGCCACGATCAAACACCCCAAAAGGGAAAGGTAAAGGAAATACCAAAGATCTGTCACCCTCAAGAAAGAAGCTTTCAAAGGAGGAAATGGCTAAGACCCCTTGCACATACTTTCAACAGGGAAAATGCAAACGTGGNAGGTAAGTTTGTCACTTTGGACACAAAGCTTTCGGCAGCGTTAACTCGCTCAGCCAAAGGTGATTTAGCAACAAAGATTCACAACTTCAAAGATGAAAAATCAAAGAAGGGAATTCAGGTCAGAGGTCGCAGAGTCCTTTTGATGTTTGAGGATTACTTCAGGACGTCAGAGGAGGCTGGCAGTCNTCAAAGATGAAAAATCAAAGAAGGGAATTCAGGTCAGAGGTCGCAGAGTCCTTTTGATGTTTGAGGATTACTTCAGGACGTCAGAGGAGGCTGGCAGTCTCTACCGTGTCGAAGACTTGTTAGGAGTCGTTAGGACCGGTGAGTCAGTGGAGGATCTCAGAAGGTTTCTCAACCGATGGGATGCCACCATAGCCGGCATGGAAGCGCCCCCGGATGACTTGGTTCTCAGAGACATTTTACTTCGACAGATTAGGAAATGCCATCTGATGAAGTACGATATCGAAGCATTCGACAGAGCATCCGAAAAATCCGAGCAAAAGTCCTATGCATTCTTGCTTCAGAACATCCGTGACCTCCTCGATAGGGAAAGACTTAGGTCCAACAGGAATCGGATTGTCGAGAAGAACAAGCAAGGTGCTGAGAAGCCACAGCCTGCTGCAGCCGCTCAGGGAGACAAGCCGAATCCGCGTAGGAAGAACAGTCGTGGTCGGTCCCGTGAGCGCAGTCAGGGTGGTAAGGGTGATAAGATATTTTTCAAGTTCAGAGATGGGAATTGTGACAAAGGAGACAAATGCCCATACAAGCATGTTAAGGATCCTAAGCCACGATCAAATACCCCAAAAGGGAAGGGTAAAGGAAACGGGAAAGACCGATCGCCCTCAAAGAAGAAACTTTCAAAAGAGGAGATGGCTAAGACCCCTTGCGCATACTTTCAACAGGGAAAATGCAAACGTGGAGATAAATGTTTCTACAAGCATGAGAAAGCTGTTCCAGCAAAAGATGGTAGACAGCGCACAAACAGCCCTGCACCCAAGAAGAAGGCTACCGCAAAGGCTACGCCCTGTCTTGTGGAGAAGTATGCTTGCATAGCTAAGGGGAAAATGGGATTGCCAAAGGCCACAAAAGCCATGAAAGATCAAAGTCACAGAGTTATTGTGTTTTCCTCAAAGGTGGAAACTATCAAGATTCCAGCTGTTGGTGAACAAAGGAAATTGGTGTACAAACCCCGAATGTATGAGAAAAGCTATCCAAAGACTGAAATGGTACCTAAGTCTGATNCAAGATTCCAGCTGTTGGTGAACAAAGGAAATTGGTGTACAAACCCCGAATGTATGAGAAAAGCTATCCAAAGACTGAAATGGTACCTAAGTCTGATGCATTGGTAGCTCATCGTGCACAGGTTGTCGCCCGCCAACTTCAGGAAGTCGTCAAGCTCTTTGGCAATGATCAGCAGCCCAGATGCCGTTTCCGATGCAGTGATGAAACAGGCAGTACTACCTGCAATCACTGTAGATCCATGATTGGTCCCAAGAGTAAGGTAAGCAACACTCACTTGCCAACAGTCGCAACCCCTGCCCCAAAGGACAGATGTGTTTGGTTGGTTGACACTGGTAGTGAACAGGATTTGATCAGTGAAGGCATGCTGAAAACAGCAGAGGCCACCAACCGGCGTTTGAGTGAGACACCAATTTGCCTTGCAACGGCCAACGGGTCAACCCGAGCAGATGAAGTGGCAGACGTAACAGTCGACGCCCTGCACAAGCCATTCACTCCGTACATCTTAGATAAGACGCCAGCTGTGCTGTCTGTTGGTGTGCGGTGCATGGAGCAGGGATACAGTTTTGTCTGGCCAGCTGATGGCAAACCGTATTTCATTAGACCTGATCATCAAGTGATTCAGTTGAATGTTGATGGAATGGTTCCAGTCATTGACTCGACCAGTAGGGTTGTCAGCAGAAAGGAATTTAAGTCTGACTGTCACTTGCTTCGACTGTTTGCGATGCCGAGTGCAGCAGCACGTGATCCGGCCGATGCCNTTTAAGTCTGACTGTCACTTGCTTCGACTGTTTGCGATGCCGAGTGCAGCAGCACGTGATCCGGCCGATGCCGAGGAAGAAGGTGTAGATGAAGGCCAAGCTGATGATGAAGAGGCCGAGTACACCAGGTCTAGGAAGACAGCTGATCTCGAAAGAGAGGCCAAAAGTGCCGCTCATCAGTTTTGTCATTTCCCCAAGAATCCCTTTTGCAAAGTCTGCCAGAAGGCACGCATGATGGCGCCACCCGCCAAGAAACGAGGGGGGCAGAAAAGGCTAGAAACCCAACATTTTGCAGAGCATCTCATTGCTGATCACACTGTGGTAAAGGCAAATGTTGAGGAAGGGATCAAAGGAGAAACTGTAGCTTTGGTGATGAAAGATGTCCATACACAGTTTCGACATGTCTATCCTAGTCAGAGCAAATCGGGAGATTCTTGTGTCACTGCCTTCAACCACTTTCTTTCCCACAAGGACGAAGTAGGGGCAGTCTACACTGACAATTCTCGTGAACTGATCGCTGCAATTGGGGAGATGGGTTTTCGTCATCAAACTTCAACGGAGTATGTTGACAGTTCAAAGTCATTTGTGGAAAGAGAGGTTCGGCATATGTTGGAAGGAACCAGAACAAATCTTGTTCAGTCCGGCTTGCCATTGCGCATGTGGCCATTGGCAATGCAGCACTTCTCGGTTGCGGTAAACGCTAG
>BGPT01000347.1:220-20230 GCA_003297045.1 Symbiodinium sp. clade C Y103 | reverse complement strand
GGCTATCCAGCCACCAGATGTATTTAAAATTCAATCGAGAATTCAATAGGAAGATCAATCGAGAGATCAATAGAAAGTTGTTGGTTTTTCAAAAAAAGGCTCTTTTTCAAAATCAATCGAAAATTCAATCTGTAAACTTTCGAAGAAAGCAGATTCTATTGAAAAAAACGTGTTTTCAATAGAAGATTGGTTTTGCACAAAATTCAATAGATCTATTGATTTTTTTCAATAGAGGAGCCTTTGGGTGGGCATCTTGTGAAGCATGTTTCGATTTCTCTATGTCATATTTTTTCACTGTTGCGAACGTTTCTCGTTTTTTATGACGTACAAACAGATACATATAAAACAACATCGCTTTTTTTTCCGTTTGTCTTGCAGGAATGGTTCGAAGAGCGAATGCTAGATGTCGTCTTGCGGCTGGAAGAGAGATTTGATGCTCCCCTGACTCTCCGGAACGGACATTGGCGTTACTACGCGCTGCAGCCCTTGCCCAACAGTGGCGTGGTCCCTGGTGCTTGGGCACAGGCTTTTCATGGCACGTGGTTTCCAGCACTGTGGAATGTGCTGTATTTGCAGATCCTGTTGCCCTCGCATGATGAAAATTTGGGGCATGAATTCAACAGGTTGGGAAAGATTGTACGTGTCGCCTCGGTTTGCAACGGCCGTGGACTACGCTCGCCCGCAGAATTTGTTCGGGGACGGCGTCTTGCACCGATGCGTGCTGGAGCTTCGTGTGGACGAAGAGATGATACATCGACAGACAAGGAAAGCTGGACGTGTCTGGACGTTGCAGCCGCAGAGTGTGAGAGTCGTAGGTGTGTGGGTGTGCTACAACTGTGGCAACTTGAAAGGCGTGGAGTTTCTCCGGCGTTGGGAGCCAGGGCATGAAATGATTCCAATCGGCATTGTGGAGGCGGGGGTGACGTGTGATGGTTCGCAGTGTATCGCCTGGTTGTGATGTCTTGCAGAGAAACTCGTGACGTTTTGTTTTGTTTTTTTGTTGTTGTGTCACGAGGCGCCCCGAGTTGTCACCGGCGAATGGTGCGACGATGGCTACCTCGATTGCGTCCGCCAGCGGATCGGGATGGCGGACGAGGAAGAGATTCTTTCGTTGATACCGGGTGATGACGATGAGATCGGGCTGGCCGGGTCACTTTGGTGACGTGCGGATGCAGTGGACCGGTAGTCGCTTGCTCACACACGGGCAGCCGTGCAAAGTCACTGGCGTGGTCCGTGACTCACGGGCCACGCCACTGACACTGGTGCGGTCACTCCTGTTGTTGTGATCACCTTCTGACGGCGGCTTTGGCGTGGTCCACGCTGGCCGTAGATGATCGCGCACAGACTTGTGTTCGGTAGTGGCTGGTGCACGTATCCGTCATGATGAAGGCATCGAAAAATGGAGAAATTTTGCCTCCGGGGTTTTGCTGTTGGGGGTTTGTGATGGGTAATCTGCGAAAACATGGCGAGTCGGCTTCATGATGAAGGCATTTTGTTTTGGCCTCGGATGTTCTGATGATGGCGTGGTTCTATGCGCGCCGCGCTGGCAGGCGTGACGGCGGACGTGTGGCATGATGTTCCTGTGCGTCAGCTGGTGAGGCGGGCCGATTTTTTCTTCTTTCTGTTGTTGGATGACCATGTGAAGTTTGCGTCGCTTGGAAGAAAGCTATTTGACTGGGAGTAGAAGAAGTGGTGAGGAACTGACGACATTTTATGCTGTTCGTGATTTTGTGATCAAGCGTTGCATTCATGGCGTGGTCCTGGGTGCCGAATTGCTGGCCGGCTTTGCCTGTCTGCTGCAATGGAGATACGANTGTTCGTGATTTTGTGATCAAGCGTTGCATTCATGGCGTGGTCCTGGGTGCCGAATTGCTGGCCGGCTTTGCCTGTCTGCTGCAATGGAGATACGATCGTTGCTTTCCGGCGAGCTTGTGATGAGGTGCGACTGGAATGAGTTGCTGACTTTGGATGACTTGCGATGCTGGGTGGCGGATCTGTGGCGCATGTCGCGTTGCCGTGTGAGGCTGACTGATTGCAGTGGGCAGGAGCTGCATGAGATGGGGGCGCTTCTTGCTTCGACCTGGCGTGGTCCGGTCGCTGATGGAAGCGCGCCCGTGCTTTATTGCGTGGCATTGGCAGAAGTAGAACCGAGCGAGGTGCAGAAGTCGAAGCTCGTGGAGATGATCCGACTGGAAGATGTTGTGGGTTTTGAGAAAGCATTGAACTTGGGCTTGATGGTGAATTTTCAGACAGGAGACGGAGAGGCGCCGCTGGTTGTTGCCTCTGCCGGGGCGTCGGCGCCGGAGCATCCGGAGCTTGCTGGCAATCGTCCTGTGCGATTGTACTTTGTGCACGCCCTTTTGGAGGCGTGGGCAGATGTGAACCTGCAAGATGCCGGGGGCGAGACGGCTTTGTTTCGCGCGGTGTTCAACAGAGATCTTCCTTTGTGTCACGCGCTGTTAGACAGGGACGCAGATCCGAACGTGCATACTGGTGCGACGCCGCTGGCGGTGGCGTCTAGACAGAACAATGTCAGGGCGATCAGGCTGCTGTTGTCTGCAAGAGCCGACATCAACTGTCCCGAACGACGGCAAGGACCGATAGCTGAGGCTGTGCGCTGTTACCGGTGGGAAGCTGCTTTGCTCTTGTATGCACGCGGCGCGGATCTCTCCGCCTTGGATGAAAGCGACCGGCGCACTTTGCGTGCTCTGNTGCGCTGTTACCGGTGGGAAGCTGCTTTGCTCTTGTATGCACGCGGCGCGGATCTCTCCGCCTTGGATGAAAGCGACCGGCGCACTTTGCGTGCTCTGAGAGATTGATGTTGTTCTATCTGTGCGGATGCATCTAGAGGCTGGAGCGGCTGTGAATGTGCCGGATGAGGATGGAATCACGTGTGTGTTGCTGTTGAAATGGCGTTGTCCTGTCTTGTGTGTAGTTGGCGTGGTCCACTTAGCGTGCAGATGTTTAGTTTCGCGATTTGAAAAAGAAGTGGGCTGACCGGGTAGTGTGTGGGAGCTTGGACATGCTGGGAATTGTTGTTGTCCTGCCAACTGATCGGCATGCGCAGGCGTTATGGGCAGCCGGGCGCAAGAACGGGACGCTGCCACGCGGCTGTGGGAAGAAACACAGCGCAGTGGTGACGAGGCGCTGTGGGGAGAGTTGGGTACGGTCAAGTGATCGTCGTAAGGAAGCCAAGCAGTTGAAACTGATCTCACTGGGTCGTATGCATGCAGGACAGTTGTTCGAGGGACCCATCCATGGCGTGGTCCTGGCTGGTGTTTGTGGACCCTTTTGGTTGTTGCGTANTGATCTCACTGGGTCGTATGCATGCAGGACAGTTGTTCGAGGGACCCATCCATGGCGTGGTCCTGGCTGGTGTTTGTGGACCCTTTTGGTTGTTGCGTACGAGTTTTGATAAATGTTTTGTCTTTGTATCTTGACCTCCTGACTCAGCGCTTTTGATGTCAAATGATGACATATTGAAGCGTAACTCGCTTGTTCGACGGGCAGGGTTGGTGTCAGTCAGGGCATCTTTGAGGCCAACGTCATTTTCGGTAGAAATTGATATGAGAGCAGGGCGATGCGCTATGCGCCTGCTNCAGGGTTGGTGTCAGTCAGGGCATCTTTGAGGCCAACGTCATTTTCGGTAGAAATTGATATGAGAGCAGGGCGATGCGCTATGCGCCTGCTCGGGATGCTGAAGGTTTCCTAGGGGTTTCCTGTGGGTGGTAACTGTTTGGCATAGTCCGACAGCCCCCTCCTGGCTGGCATCATGTAGAGGAGACCTATCTTCGTGGAAATGATCTCTTTGCTTTCGCGTGGTTGAGTTCCGCCTTCAGTTGGCGTGGTCCACTGAGTTCGAATAAGGAGTCGTTGCTTCAATGTCCGTGGTGATGTTGATTGGAATGTTTTAAATCAGGGACAGGTCAACTATCGTTCGATGAATTTGTCTTAAAACATTTTGGTTATGTTGTATTTGGTTTGACATGTTTTCTTTTCTTTCGATCTTGACCCCCTGACTCGACGCTTTTGATGTCAAATGATGACATATTGTAGCGTAGCTCGCTTGGTCGACGGGCAGGGTTGGTGTCAGTCAGGGCATCTTTGAAGCCAACGTCATTTTCGGTAGAAATTGATATGAGAGCAGGGCGATGCGCTATGCGCCTGCTCGGGATGCCGACGGTTTCCTTTGGGTGGGTCCTTGGCATNTGGTTACTGTTTGGCCTGGTCCAACAGTCCCTTCTGGCTGGCATCATGTAGAGGAGACCTATCTTCGTGATCGGCGACGAGGCGTTGTGGGGAGAGTTGGGTACGGTCAAATGATCGTCGTAAGGAAGCCAAGCAGTTGAAACTGATCTCACTGGGTCGTATGCATGCAGGACAGCTGTTCGAGGGACCCATCCATGGCGTGGTCCTGGCTGGTGTTTGTGGACCCTTTTGGTTGTTGCGTATAGGAGTTTTGATAAATGTTTTGTCTTTGTATCNTGTTCGAGGGACCCATCCATGGCGTGGTCCTGGCTGGTGTTTGTGGACCCTTTTGGTTGTTGCGTATAGGAGTTTTGATAAATGTTTTGTCTTTGTATCTTGACCCCCTGACTCAGCGCTTTTGTTGTCAAATGATGACATATTGTAGCGTAGCTCGCTTGGTCGACGGGCAGGGTTGGTGTCAGTCAGGGCATCTTTGAGGCCAACGTCATTTTCGGTAGAAATTGATATGAGAGCAGGGCGATGCGCTATGCGCCTGCTCGGGATGCCGACGGTTTCCTTTGGGTGGTTCCTTGGCATTGTCAGGGAATGTACCCTTGGTTGGCATCATTGCGAGATGCCCGAGGTTTTCTGTGAGTGGTTACTGTTTGGCCTGGTCCAACAGTCCCTTCTGGCTGGCATCATGTAGAGGAGACCTATCTTCGTGATCGTGATCTTTTTGCTGTTGTGTGGTTCAGTTGCGACTGCAGTTGGCGTGGTCCATTGAGTTTGCAACAATAAGTTGTTGTGCCGGAGGTTTCCTGTGGGTGGCTACTGTTTGGCCGGGTCCAACAGTCGCCCCTGGCTGGCATCATGTAGAGGAGACCTATCTTCTTGTGTTGTTTAGTTGCGACTGCAGTTGGCGTGGTCCACTGAGTTTGTAACAATAAGTCGTTGTTTCGGTCTCTGCTGGTGATGATATGAAATCCTAGACACGATTGATGTACTGGGGTTTTGAGGTTCGGCTTCAGTTGGAGTGGTCCACTGAGATTGAATAAGACATCACTGTTTCATTGTTTGCGGGTGATGATTTGAGTTATTATAGCGATCAATGTATTTCATCGTGGCTGTCAGAGGTGATGTTGATTGGAATGTTTTGAATCAGGGACCAGTCAATTATCATGCAGAAAGCCGTGGGTGATTTTTAGTAGCAGCTGACAGTTAGTTGGCGTGGGAGAAAAAAAAGACATTTGTGTGAGCGATTGTTTTCGTGTGTTTTGCCTTGTTCCATTTTGTGGTCAAAGCACCCTGCGCAGGCTTGCTGATGCTGGCATGTCGCAGAGCTTGTCGCAGCTGTGTGCCGCGGTGACGCTGGCGGCGTCCACGTCCGGTGTGCTGCTGATGGTCTGAGTGAGGCGCCTTCCGAGTCAAATGGGTGCGGTGAGCAAGCCAATGGTCTGAGACTTTTTTTGATTCGGTGCATTAGTAACATGGAGTTGCTGGAGAACTTCGCAGCTATTGGTTCAAGTGATGCGTCCATGCCAGCGGTTTATCCATGGCGTGGTCCTGGTTGGTGCAGTGAGCCTCGTGTCGTTTGCTTGCCACGATGGAAGTATGATCGTTGGCATCTNTCCATGGCGTGGTCCTGGTTGGTGCAGTGAGCCTCGTGTCGTTTGCTTGCCACGATGGAAGTATGATCGTTGGCATCTGGTGCCGTTTTGGCGCTGTGCGGGTTATAGGAGTGAATGCATTACCTGGTCGCTGGATCTCCAGGAACTCTGATCGTTGGATCCTGAACTACAGATATTATTTGTAGATGTGGGGCTCCAGCGGGCAGAGTTCGTGGCGAAACTGTTGGAGTGGCTGCAGCGTCGTGGAGTATCTNTGGGGCTCCAGCGGGCAGAGTTCGTGGCGAAACTGTTGGAGTGGCTGCAGCGTCGTGGAGTATCTAGCAGTCGCATCGGTCACTTTTTCTGACTCGTCCATTGACTTGGCGCCGGGAAAAGAAGTCTTCGTTTCCTTCCGTCCGATCCAAAGATGACTCAGAAAAGCGTCACATGGTGGGCTTGAAATAGTGGTCCAATGTTTCAAACCCACCATGTGCCTGGTTTACATCGGAACACTACTGCACCAGATAGATGTGGTCGCCTTCTTGGCATGAGCAACTGCTGGGCCGGATGTTTCGGCGTCGCAATGAAGCAAGCTGCGGAATTATCCTTGGATCCAAGGATATCTTCTGCAGCTTGCTTCATTGCGACGCCGAAGCATCCGGCCCATGGTGACGTCATTGGCAAGTAACAGCTCTTCCGTGGTGGCAGTGGGACGGTGGCGGCCGCGGGTTCCACCAGCATATTTGCTATACCCATCTGGTGTCGCTGTTAGGGACGCTGGTGATGGATCTAGAAGTGAGTGCGAGGGGGGCTACAGAGAACGAAGTCTTCGGGCGAGGACAGTGACGGGAGAGGGAGGAATGACTGCTCGGAATGGCGGGGTTAGTGTTGTCGTTGTGATGAGTTTATCATGGAAGCTGCCAAACTCACGGTTGTCGGTATTGGGCACGGCGATGGAGTAGCTGCAGCACACAGGATAAAAAGAGGTGACTGTTGACGGACTTGGTACGATGTGTTACATCCATCGGGGGTCTGCAGTTGTGGCGTGGTCCAAGCTGCTTTTGATGTTTACAAGTGGGGGAAATNCTGTTGACGGACTTGGTACGATGTGTTACATCCATCGGGGGTCTGCAGTTGTGGCGTGGTCCAAGCTGCTTTTGATGTTTACAAGTGGGGGAAATATTCTACAAGAAGGCATGAAAATGTGGCGGGTGTCTTGTTCAGCCGCTGACCGCTAATTGACGATGCAACTCAAGGTTTCGATTTGATCCAATTGCCGTTGTCGAACCGGTTCAGTGTTTGCGTGTGTTTTTTGTTCTTTTCCATCATGTGCTCAAAGCGCTCTGCGCAGGTTTGGAGATGCCAAGACGCGTCGCAATGCTTTTCGCCGCCGTGTGCCACGGTTGCGCTGGCGGCGCCCACGTCTGGTGGACTGTTGTCCCTCCAATTGAGGCGCCTTCCGCGTCGTGGGCAATGAGCAAGCCAGGCACCTGAGATTCTTTTTTTTTGGAGTGTTGTAACATGTAGTTGCTTGACAGGGACGTCACCTGGTCGCTCAAATGTGTTATCAACGCCAGCCGGACACGGTGATGTCGGACTTTTCCAAAAAATGAATATGATAGACGGTTTTTTTTTTGCATGTCCCGCGCCCGTTTCCTGATCAAGCATCCCATCGATTGTCGATGCATGGTGATGGTGGTGGCGTGGTCCCCATGCGGTCTTTAGAAGTTTCCTAGTTGGCGCTTTGTGATTTCTGCCTGTCGATCTTCGAGAGGTAGGACCTGCAAAGCCCCAAGTGGGGAGGTTGGGTGGTTGGGTAGGCCGGGCAGCACGTGCTGCACGCCACGTGCGGCGACCGGATTTTCGAAGCTTGTNCCAAGTGGGGAGGTTGGGTGGTTGGGTAGGCCGGGCAGCACGTGCTGCACGCCACGTGCGGCGACCGGATTTTCGAAGCTTGTCGAACTTCTCGAGATGGTGTTGATTTTTTTTTGTTTTCTGGTCTTCGTCACAGACGTCAGATCGTCGCAGACATCGACAGCTGCTGCCTCGTCCGATGCCGCTGCTCCGGCACCGGGTTCGGCCGGGTCGCTCAGGTGAGAGCCTTGAGTGCGTGGCAGAAGCACAAAGTTTNCAGCTGCTGCCTCGTCCGATGCCGCTGCTCCGGCACCGGGTTCGGCCGGGTCGCTCAGGTGAGAGCCTTGAGTGCGTGGCAGAAGCACAAAGTTTCTTTCGCGACATCATTTCAATCACGTGCAGCTAGTTGCTTAGCTCGATGTTGTGTGCTGGACATTCCAGCAGACAGGATGGGGAGGGGGCGGCTGTTGTTGGACTTGGTGGACGATGGGTGCATCTTATTGGAGATCGGCAGCTCTGGCGTGGTCCGAGCTGCTTCTGGTATAAAGTGGCGGAGATCTACTCAAGAGATTGGTATGGAAATCGTCGATGGTGAAAACGACTGTTGTCTGACTTGGTACGACGTGTTGCATCACATCGGGGGTCTGCAGCTGCTGTGTGGTCGGAGCTGCTTGTGGTAGCCACAATTGGATGCCAAGAGCTACAAATATCAAAGTCCGTAGGCGAACCCGCTGCGGGGATTGGGAGGAATGGCGGCCAGGGAATGGTCGATCGATCGACCAGCTCAGCTGCCCAACTATAACTTGTTGTGTCGGTGTTGACGACGCCGTCATGCAGCACCGATACTACAAGTTAGTAGAATCGCCGAGATGGTCGAGTGGTAGATGAACCTGGGCATGGGAGTGAATTTTGTGACGCGGCATGGTGCTCGGAATGGCGGGGTTCGTGTTGTCGTTGTGATGAGTTTACCATGGAAGCTGCTAAACTCACGGTTGTCGGTATTGGGCACGGCGATGGAGTAGCTGCAGCGCACAGGATAAAAAGACGTGACTGTTGACGGACTTGGTACGATGTGTTACATCCATCGGGGGTCTGCAGTTGTGGCGTGGTCCAAGCTGCTTTTGATGTTTACAAGTGGGGGAAATNCTGTTGACGGACTTGGTACGATGTGTTACATCCATCGGGGGTCTGCAGTTGTGGCGTGGTCCAAGCTGCTTTTGATGTTTACAAGTGGGGGAAATATTCGACAAGGAGGCATGGAAATGCGGCGGGTGTGTTGTTGACGTTGTCAACATGCCACAGGCGTTGTCGGCAGCCGTACGCGGAGACGAGATGCCATGCCACGGGAAGTTGCGGACAGCCGCGCGCGAGCGGGAGATGCTGCCGTGTGACCGCAGCGCAGTGGCGACGAGGCGCTGTGGGGAGAGTTGGGTACAGTCGTATGGGAGGCGGAGTGTGGACGCGAGAAGCGGCGCGTTGGCATGATCCGCGCAGATCGATGATTGGGAAAACATCTTTTCTTTGGTATCAGCATCATGGTCTTGATTGAATTGGAAAACATATTTTCTGATCGCTGGATGTTTCTATGTGGCAAGCATCATGGACGCTACTGTTTTTCTCAGCATTTTGCAGCTCTGCACTTTCTCTTTTCAAGTACGTTGCATATGGTCTGAACGCGGTCTGAAGCTTCTTTGAAAGAAGTATCATTTGACAGGACGCATGAGCTGACCACTGAGATGATTTCATTTCACCTCATATCATGTCATCTTTCTTCACCCTGGAGACGATAGCACTGGAGAGCAATGGCATCGGTGTTGCGCGTCGCCACTGATTGCAGTGGATTGGATACACCAATCATGGCACTGAACAAATTGCGGGTTTCTTGAACGGATGTATAGTACGTGGGATATATGTTGTTGAATGTTTTGCACGATGATGCATGATGTTACCCATTTGCAATGGCACTCCCTCAGTAAAGTTCGCCCAGCAGCGAATTCGACAGGTTTTGGATGGTGTCGCAGAGTTTTGAATTTGTGGATTTCATGATTTCTCATGAAATCTCATGACAATCTTGGACCATGTCAGGTGAACCACGTCCACGTGTTCAGCTCAGACATTGATCGAAACGTAAAAAAACACATCCTGCACAACTTCCAGCCGCAAGAGTGCCTCGTGCNTCAGGTGAACCACGTCCACGTGTTCAGCTCAGACATTGATCGAAACGTAAAAAAACACATCCTGCACAACTTCCAGCCGCAAGAGTGCCTCGTGCTCAATTGCAGTGCATACTGGCATTTCTAGGTAGCCTGTTCTGCTGAGATCTGCTGACAATTAGTTGAGGAGTTCCTTGGGAAATTGAAGTCTTATGTGGGGGTTCTATTCTAAACGTCACGTGAGCCACACATGCCTCATAAAATGCGAAAAAAAAGTAAATTAGTATTCGGATGTATTCGGAAATGATTTTGTGCTAAAACCCTGGAAGGCGCAAGAAGGCGCAAGGGCGAGCGCAAGATGGGTAAAGTAACGCAAGAAACTACTTAGGTTTAGAACAGCCCCCATGTGACAAGATGACGTGACAAGATCTAATATGATCTAACAAGTTCACGGTATCCTTTTGAAAGTGTTGCACAGGCAAGATTACAATGATTGGAAAATGATGCCGGCAGTGGCAGATAGCGAGCGTAGCGCAACCATCGCAATATATCGCAATATATCCCAATATATCGCAATCAATGACCACATGGTATGACAGCATATGACAACATATGACATCAAATGACAACGCAACCACGCTGGACGTGTGTTTGCGCGGTGCAACGCCCTGGTTCCACCCGTTGACCTCTATGTGGCTGGCTTTCCATGTCAACCTTTCAGTACATGCGGCCACGCGGCTGGCAGTCAGTAGATGCAGGAGACATATGGAGACGTCAAGAATTTTTGTAGATTTGCTACCAGAGGGCATATTTTGCTGTATGCCGTGCCAATGCAAAGAGAAGTGCCAGATGCAAATGATAGTTGGAAAAAGTTGTAACAAGATGGAGGGCCGCTTCTGCAACTGCGTCAATGCACATTATGCTCAGGATTGGGCCAGGGGCTGCATGATCAGCGCGGCAACGTGTTCTTTGGTTGTGCAGATTTCATAGAAGAGCGACAACCTGCCACTTTTTTATTGGAGAACGTGGTCGGGATTTTGTGTAATGACGAGGGCAAGACTTGGGTACCTTGACATGTGTTGACATGTGTTGACAGATGTCGACAATACAAATCATTGCAAGTCAATGACCGTTGCGTATGCTGAGTTATGCTGATGCTAACGTGTCTGATCATGTCTTACTCCAGGCAAAGGTGCTCGATACACTCCAATCGATTAACCAGGGCGCATACTTTGTCGATTGGAAGATCATTGATACACAAGAGCACGGCGTGCCGCAAAGTCGTGCGAGAGTTTATATTGTTGGAATTGCAAAGGCATCGGCTGGAAGGGGTGGCAGTCAACCGTATATTACAGTGTCACAGGGACGCAATGAAACTGNGTCGTGCGAGAGTTTATATTGTTGGAATTGCAAAGGCATCGGCTGGAAGGGGTGGCAGTCAACCGTATATTACAGTGTCACAGGGACGCAATGAAACTGGTACAAAATTCAGAAGGAGTAAATGTGCTAAAGAGGGACAGCATGTGACAATTCCACAGCTCTACATATCTCTACTTTGAGATACTTTGAGATTCCAGGAAGAATTTTCATGAATTTTGATTATATGTTATCTTGTGCAAGGCACAACGTGTTGCAGTGTGGATACACGCAATGACCCACGGATGCGGTAGTGGTAATGTCAGTGGAGTCTACTATTACTGTCTTGATCTTAGAATTTTCTGGAACATGCACATACACGCACCAAGAACATGCAGGCTTTGCTTCCTCCGGACTTTGTGACATTTCCATGGCCGTCTTCGTTGCCTCCTGCGAACATCGAGGATTTCTTGGAGCCGAGATCTGCACGTCCATCCTGGAAGGCTTGGACATGCTTGGACATGGATATGATGTTCCGCCGTGCATCGTGATTTATCATGATCCCGAATCTGGACAGTATTACAGAGAACCGCATCATGAACCACTATGATACTATGATTCTGCTTCCCAATGGCAATAGCTATGGATCAGGTTTGTTTGTGCGTGATAGTGTGTGAATGTGTGTGTGTGTGTGACACGCTTGCAAGCTCATGCCCAAAAGTGCCGAGAAGAAAGCCCAGATAGAAACTAACATAAAGTAACGCAAAGTATTCCAAGTGCAGGCGAGTTTTTCAAAGTTGCTCCATGTTGTTCCAGATAGGTTTGGGATGGTTTGGGACACTGAATAATACTGACTCTGCGATAANTTCCAAGTGCAGGCGAGTTTTTCAAAGTTGCTCCATGTTGTTCCAGATAGGTTTGGGATGGTTTGGGACACTGAATAATACTGACTCTGCGATAATCTGCTATATTCTGCGTGGCACTCTGGACATATGGAATCATACGGATCATATCATTTGACCATATATGACCCACTTATTATGATACAATATGATACCATTGCTGCGGGAATATGCGGGAATTCATTATCGTCCTATATCGTCCTATATCGTCCTCAATGACAGGACATGCCTCGAAGCAAAACGTGTCGCACAAACGTCCGCGAGATGCTACGTGAGCTTCATCGAGCCAAGGAGGTCTCATGGCATAGCATTTGTGGAAAGCTTCCAGGAATTGGAAAAATGGGAGATATTGGAAGATACAGCATGAGATCCTGCAAGAGAAAATATCACATGTCACCCAGTGTAATATCATTGGATTTTCTTTTTGGGTATCCCATGATACCCCTATGGTTTGGTATAGATTGCTTTTTTTGTTTTCTGTTGCTCCATGTTGCTCCGCATCCTGCCATAAAGTCAGACCAGCTGACATCTCATAACTTCTCACATCTGATCATCTCATTTTCCAGAACGATGCNTGCTCCGCATCCTGCCATAAAGTCAGACCAGCTGACATCTCATAACTTCTCACATCTGATCATCTCATTTTCCAGAACGATGCGAGATCCCGAGGAACCCTTCGACAGGACCTTTTTTTTGGATGTGGATACTGGTAAAGCGTTTCGGAATAAGATGCGCGGCCGTGTCATGTGCATGCTGAAATCGAGACCTTACGGGTACCTTGGTGCAAGACAAGACGCAGCATCCAATATAATTTCTTTTGATATCTTGGAATATTTTGATCACTTGAATAATTTTAAGTATGTTGCTAGTAATGTGCTCTTTTAATTTGCAATGCTGTGGCTAGTTATGTGGCCATATGTGGCCATATGTGGATTATGTGTCCAAAAGGGGTTCGGTCAAGCTCTCTCGCCAAGGTACTGGATCACGTCTCGAGGTCGTCGCATGAACCTAAGGGAAATGCTGCGTTGCCAGGGCATCGAGCCAAGTAGCTTTGAGCAGGTGAGCTCCGTGTTCAGTCTTGTTCATCAAATTCACCAAATACATCCAAGTACAAGTTACCTGCACCATCCTGCACATCCCGCACTCAATCGAACATCTACTGTTCTCCTGTCCTTTCACCTTTGATCTGGATATCTCTGGATGGATGCAGGTGGTTAGTGACAGACAGCTGGGCATGCAGATCGGAAATGCAATGAGCCAAAATGTTTTGGAAGCTCGGAGGAAGATAACATGCAGAACCATGCAATATCATGCAGATATATGCAGGTGAATCCTGCACCTGTTTGTCACATGCATTACGTAGAGCATAGTAGATCGTAGCAGATCATAGTTACATCACTGTCCCACCTCCTCTATCCCCGTCTCACATCTTCTCACCAATTCCCACGATGACAAGGAGCGGTTGTTCGTCGTCCTGCTTCCTTTGGCGGGGCTTGTGGACAGTGATGCTGCTTTGCACGACCGGTGGGCCGCTTGCCGTCGTCCAGCAGCTGCGCCTGAGACTCACCAGGCGGGTGTCCAAGATTGTAAAAGATTTTTGGGGCATGTTGGAGGTCTGTTCTGACTGTCATGCAACCACTGCAACTTGAGATGATGAGAGGTGACATGAGGTGACGCTGGAAACAACTTAGGCTACGTCAANCATGTTGGAGGTCTGTTCTGACTGTCATGCAACCACTGCAACTTGAGATGATGAGAGGTGACATGAGGTGACGCTGGAAACAACTTAGGCTACGTCAATCACATGGAGCATCATCGAACATCATGGAACGCAAAAATTCACCGGAATTGCCGTACCGTTTGTATCCGTGTGTAAGACACAAGCAGAGGATCCCCCATGATCCCCCCATGCATGCCTGCTTTCTGGCAGGGGAGCAGGTGCGAGCGGGAGGACTGGAAGCTGGATGCCGATGTACACAAGTGCGCTCTCCCTGCCTGCTCAGGGTGCGGAGTCCAGAAGTCGAACATCCAGGCTTGGTACCTGGACCCCAATGGAAGGCCCACCGGAACAAGATGCAAGGTCTGTCGGACACGCAGGAACCATGCATTGATAAAGNGGAACCGTTCGGCCTTTCAAAAAGTGCCAGAACTGTGGTGTGAGTCGCTCCAAAATTTCATGCTGGTATCTTAGTCGTAATGGTCGTCCTTCAGGCACACTGTGCAAGAAGTGCAAGACACGGCGTGTGATTCAGAACAAACTCTAATGTGATCATGTGTGAACTGATCGTGTCAGATCGTCTCAGCTCCTTCCAGCTGCACATGAGACGGCATGATACGCCATGAGTTCAGGAAAGCTCAGGATAGCTCATGTTATCTTCCACAATTTTATATATTTCATCATTATACACCATTATACACCATTTTACACCACGGTGCATTGGATGCTTGGATAGGTTCAGAATCACAGGCCATCACAGGCCTTAATTCACATCATTTCACGTCGCATAATGTCACAGCCTTTCGGTGCGGTACGATGCAAATGCTCGCATCAGGCTGATCCTGCGATATTTTGCGTTTATTCAATTATATTCACCTACAGTAGCGTGATTTTGAGCATTCTTCTGGTGCATCAATTTGCAGCCAAATGCAGCTAATTCGTTCCGTCCACCTGCCTGAACACAAAGAAAAAGCGTCCTCTGTCAGCTGGTAAGTACGGGAGCTCTGGTTACTGAAATCTGCTGAGCAATTAGGTGAGATCGGGCTGGCCGGGTCACTTTGGCAACATGAGGATGTAGTGGACCGGTAGTGGCTTGTTCACACACGGGCAACCGTGCAAAGTCACTGGCGTGGTCCGTGACTCACGGGCCACGCCACTGACTCTGGTGTGGTCGCTGCTGTTGTTGTGATCATCTTCTAACGGCGGCTTTGGCGGAGCAAGCCAATGGTCTGGGACTTTTTTTGATTCGGTGCATTAGTAACATGGAGTTGCTGGAGAACTTCGCAGCCATTCGTTCAAGTGCTGCGTCCATGCCAGCGGTTTATCCATGGCGTGGTNTGCATTAGTAACATGGAGTTGCTGGAGAACTTCGCAGCCATTCGTTCAAGTGCTGCGTCCATGCCAGCGGTTTATCCATGGCGTGGTCCTGGTTGGTGCCAGTGAGCCTCGTGTCGTTTGCTTGCCACGATGGAAGTATGATCGTTGGCATCTGGTGCCGTTTTGGCGCTGTGCTGGTTATAAGAGTGAATGCATTACNTTTGCTTGCCACGATGGAAGTATGATCGTTGGCATCTGGTGCCGTTTTGGCGCTGTGCTGGTTATAAGAGTGAATGCATTACCTGGTCGTTGGATCTCCAGGAACTCTGATCGTTGGATCCTGAACTACAGATATTATTTGTAGATTTCTGGATCCGGCTGCCAGACTTCGTGGCGATGCGTCCGATGGTTCCACCCTCTGAGCTTCAGTGGCCAAGGCAGGCGCTGCCCGAACCTCGACAAACCGACAAAGAAAANGCTGCCAGACTTCGTGGCGATGCGTCCGATGGTTCCACCCTCTGAGCTTCAGTGGCCAAGGCAGGCGCTGCCCGAACCTCGACAAACCGACAAAGAAAAGGCTGATTAACGATAGCAATACCTGGTGTCGATGTTGGGGACGCTGGTGAAGGATCGACAAGTGAATGCGCGGTTCGAGCTGCTTCTGGTATCTACCTGGGCGCGCATTTGAACACCAAAAGCGTGGCCAATGAAGTCTCGATCATGTTTTTGAAAAAGGGTGTCCAAATGAAGTTTTCACGGCCAAATGGGTTTTCCACGGCCAAATGGGCATGCGCCCCGTGTACACCTTCGATTTTCACGTTTTCACGTTTTTCACGTTTTCACGTTTTCGGTTTTCACGATTTTCATGTTTTCACGTTTTCACATGTGGGGTTTTCACGATTTTCACGTTTTCACGTTTTCACGTTTTGGGCTTTCACGATTTTCACGTTTTCACGTTTTCAAGATTTCATGAAATTTGTGAAAGCCATGAAAATCATAGAAACATATGGATAATAATCCAAACAAATTTCCAGCCATGAAAACAGAGTAAGCCACTTCAGTAACGCACACGAAATCATTGGTGTTTCAGGTATGTTGCTGTACCCACACGATTTGACGTCCTTAAATGAGTTCAAACTCAAAAATTGTGATCGAACAATTATAATGTGTGAATTCACGTTTTCCACGGCCAATCAACGGTTTTCCACGTCCATTTGCACGCTTTTTCACGTTACATCGTTTTGAAGAATATATGTGCTGGGTCAATTCGATTTCATTTTCGTGCGAATGTTCGTGAAGATCATGAAAATTAGTGTTCATTTATTTTGAAGACTGTTGGTTGACAACTTTCCAATCCCGGTGACACGTACGTCATCAGACTGGAATTGGCGATCGGCTAAACGCATAGCATTGCAAAGCCAAATCTAACTTGCATGAACTTGTCAATCGCCCACGTGGTTCAGCTATCGGAGAGGAAGTTCTTGCAGAATTTCTTCGTTAGATCGACTCAATGTCAAAAGTGCATCCATACTTAGCAGGTGCAATTGCGTGAAAAAAATGTTTTCGTGAATGTAGGTAGCAATGCAGTTTTGACGGCCAAATGGCTTTTCACGGCCAAATGGTTTTTCCACGGCCAAATGTTTTTTCCACGGCCAAATGGGCAAATGACCTTTGGCTACCTTTTTTGCGTTCAAATGCACCCCCAGGTATCAGCTGTGGTGTGGTCCGAGCTGCTGCCGGTCTCTACGAATGCTTGCGAGTGGCGAGAGATAGAGAAGTTTTTGGGCAAGGCCAGTGAGAGTATCTATACTTGACCTTCAACAGATGTGGCGACGTGTGTCTTTGCTGTTTATGGATGAGATGTCTTTACGATTGTGTTCGAAGAGCCTATCTGGAGCTTTGAGGTTTCTGTCTGTCGATGTTTGAGAGATAGAACCCACAAAGCCCCACGTGGGGAGGTTGGGTGGTTGGGTAGGCCGGGCAGCACNGCTTTGAGGTTTCTGTCTGTCGATGTTTGAGAGATAGAACCCACAAAGCCCCACGTGGGGAGGTTGGGTGGTTGGGTAGGCCGGGCAGCACGTGCTGCATGCCACGTGCGGCGACCGGTGTTTCGAAGCTTTCCGAAAAATTCTTGCGAAGTTTTTGCCTTGAGCCGTCTGCCGAGTTGAGCCCGCGGCTCGCCCACCGNCACGTGCGGCGACCGGTGTTTCGAAGCTTTCCGAAAAATTCTTGCGAAGTTTTTGCCTTGAGCCGTCTGCCGAGTTGAGCCCGCGGCTCGCCCACCGGGCTCGGCCCGTCGCTCGGCCAATGCGCGCTCGCAGCGCAAGGATCTGTTCTCACAGCAAATCTCACGTCTGGCCGCTTGCTTACTTCGGTCTTTTGTGCTGGACCTTCCAGCAGATAGGATGGAGAAAGCAAACAGTTGGCGCTACAGTGGCAAAGTCTTTGGGGGAAGCCAGTGACAGGAAGGGGGAGAATGAATGCCCGGAATGGCGGGTTAGTGGTGCGGCCGCTGCACGACTCACCCGTTGTCGGTGTCTGCAGCTGTGGCGTGGTCCGAGCTGCTGCTGGTATCTAGAAGTGCTTGGGAGCGGCTACAGATAGCGACGTTTTTTTTTGGATGCGTAGCAAGGGGCTCTCGTGGCTCTCGTTTGTTTTGGGCGAGGCCATACAGTGACGGTGGCGGACTTGACATGCAACAATTACCCGGCGTAGGAAAAAGAAAGGTTTTTCGACTCAATCGAGCAGCTGTTGTCGGAACTGGTGTTTTCACGTGTTTTGATTTCTTCTCGTTTGTGATCATAGTGATCTGTGCAGGCTTGGTGNGTTGTCGGAACTGGTGTTTTCACGTGTTTTGATTTCTTCTCGTTTGTGATCATAGTGATCTGTGCAGGCTTGGTGATGCTGGCGCGTGGTGTGGCTTCTCGCAGAATCACGCGGCAGTGGCGCTGGCGGCGTCCATGCCCGGCGTGCTGCTGCTGCTCGGAGCGAGGCGCCTTCCGTGTCAAATGGGTGTAGTGAGCGAGCTAATTTAGTATCGAGCAGCTCGTGTCGTGATGATGTTTCATTTTCCCTGACTTGCGCAGGCTATGTGGCGATGACACGTCGAAATGCTTCAGCGGACAAAAAAGAGATGTCTAGCTGGGAAAGCGTGATGTGGGTGACTTTAACCTTTTGGTGGCATATACATTTTTGAATTATGATATATTTTTTCTTGGTGGGCGTCGTTTATGTGTCTGTCTACGTGATCTGCATTCGGGTTCGTTGGCTCCTCTTGTTGTGTTTTGGTTTCTCTTTTTTGTCTTTGTAAAAAGAAAAGAAACTGCAAAGGTGAGATTGCAAAGAGCAAGCTAACCCATTGCAGGTGCATAAAGCACCTATAAAGGCGCACTCGCACAGTGGCCTGTTCTGTTTAAAGACATTGCCTCAGCCATGGAAGCGGTGAAAAGCGCGCATTTTTCAAAAAAAACAACTTCGAAGCGGCTCAACTGCTGTAATTAGAAAAAATATTGTTTTCGATACAATAAAAACAAATATTTTTCAATTTTTCTAAATTATAAAAATGTGACAAAAATAGTTGATATTTGCTTCACTTCATAACTTTTCATAACTTTTTGTATAACTAAAGGTATAACCACTTATAACTCTATCCAGGTACCAAAGAACGCCAACCATCTGCTTTTGACTCCATTGACCCTGAAGATGAAGTGGCCTTCATGGCAAGAAGACCTCAGCCTGTGGCCTCAATGTCGCCAAGATCTCGCTCAAGTGCACCATCACCTTCGTCTTCTTCTATGTCGAGCTCTACTCACTCCTCCTCGGCTACGCCCAATTGGAGCCAGACTGTTTTCTTTGCTCTTGACGGACGATCTGCCTCTATCAGCTTGCCGTGGGGTGACCGCGCAGCCATGATAGCTCTTGTTGCCCGGACTTTCATGCTGTTCGAGAATGAGGTCTCACATCTTTATCGAGTTTCCAACCAACCACCTGATTTCATCGAGAATGACCTTCAATGTGTTCTACTCCGTCGCTCAGTTGACTCTGAACCAACACCTGGATTTTGTGTTGTCCTGTTCGATGTCGAGGTCTATGAACCATCTGAAGTACACCCTTCTCAGCTCCGCAGATTTACACGATGGACTCCGTCTATCATGACACGAAGATCTACTTTACGAATTCTTGGACTTGAACACCAATGCTTGCATCCATCTCTCAGATGCACACTCTGGCACAACAACGTGATCATTGGAGCGTCATCAACCGTTCCGCTGCAACTTGCTCATGGTGACTACATCAAGGTGCTCATCCGCAACCCTTTTTGTTCCAGTCATCCTCAGGTTTATGCTGAACGAGGGGATGGACATTCTTTGCTTCAGACCACTTCATTGGCTTCAGCAATTCCATCTTCCAAGACGACACTGCTTGACAGGGCAGAGCACGTGACAGCGCTTGATTCAGTACCACCTCTTTGCTGTAGCTTCACTGAAGCCTTCCTCAATGCGGTACGACTCATGACTCAGGCCGCTGAAGACATTCCAGAGTTTCCGGTAGCCCCTGAAAGTGATCTGGATCAATACCCTCCATGGGTTCGCAGTGTGTTTGAAGCCTGGAATGCAGCAGCAACTCTCGGCCCAGGTGGTGAGCGGCTTGGTCGTTTGGAAACATGGTTCACAGATCACTGGAACTACCAACGCCGCCACTACACGAGAATAGCCGTTTTAGGCCGAGATTTCTCCAGATGGGAACAAGAGCTGAGGATTCTTTGGCGAGACCGTCTTGTGGAGGGCGCCACTTTGGAATTTCATGTGGTGGATCCCCTTCTTGAATGTTCTCGGTGTTTGCTAAGTGGATAGATGGAAATAACCTAGATGCTAAAAGTTTACTAAGTGTCTGGCAGACACTTAGTACACCCATAG
>BGPT01000346.1:334646-349983 GCA_003297045.1 Symbiodinium sp. clade C Y103 | reverse complement strand
TGAGTTTTGAGTGGCAATCTGACATATCCCCCGACTTTTGCAATAGGGAAAAGAATGCGCCTGCCTGCATTGCCCGATCTTGAGTGGTGAGAGTAGCATCGCGTTTCCAAATTTGGGAGATGAGATTTGATTGAGCGAAACACAATTCTTTTGTCATTCCGTTCAGATCTCAGTTTTTCTTTCTTGACTTGACAAGCGCAACTGACACTGCTTTGCTTGGAACTTGTTGTGATCTCTATTTCTTTCAATGTTTCAAGATGGCNTTTTCTTTCTTGACTTGACAAGCGCAACTGACACTGCTTTGCTTGGAACTTGTTGTGATCTCTATTTCTTTCAATGTTTCAAGATGGCCTCATTAAACGGTGCTCTTTATGGTCTTCGCTCCGACTCGACCACTCGGCCCAAGGAGCTCCGAGCTCCTCTGTGTCGCAACGTACCAATCTGAGCCGCAGCTCCTTGGCCTTGAGATATGGCTGAGATCGGCTGCTGCCATTGCTGCCATACAAATCCTCGTCTTCGCATATCTTACCCGGTCTTACCCTGTTTCTGTAATACCATGTGATACCATAAAGTGCATTCTGCACGGGAAAATCATTGAGACTACCGATAGTAGTGGGTTTGAAAGTCCTGTTGATTTGAATTGTTGAGGTTGCTTGGTGCAAGGAATAATACCAGCCTCAGCGCTGTGCTCCAAATCGTTAAAAACGCTTCGTTTTCAAGGTTTCAGATCGTTTCAGGCAACGTGTGGCGTTTTTCTGGGCCAAAGGCCTTGAGGGTTTTCCTGGCACACTCCTTGCCTGTGCTGCATCAAAAAATCACAATTGCCATCAAACTCTCAAGCGGTCGAGTCCTTTTGATGCGGCACCTGATTTTTCAAGCGTAGCGCCAGATCCTGTCATCGACCTCAAAAAGCCAGCGACATCCAACAGCTTTGTCTTTTTTTGGACTGCATTTTTAGAACCCAACAATCAAAAAAGAATAACAAAGACCAACCAACCGAACCAACCCAACATAGTTACTTTAGAATTCCTCAGGCTCCAGGTTGACGCTGCCATGCACCCAACAGGAGCCTGGAGTGGCTTTGCCAGCAGGCGTGACGGCCGGACAGGCCACGATCTCAGCATTGGCAGCTGACGATTTCTGCCACCTTTTGTGAGTTGCGAAGCCATGCTGAGCCATCCTGAGCCATGCAAATCCACCATAGGGGATGGACATCCATGACCAAACGTACTTAATTAGGCAACTTTTGGTAACTTGTGATAGTCATACCTGATGTGTTTTGTTTGGAAGATGAACTCATCCTCGCAGCAGGGGTTTCATTTGTGAGCTAAATTCTGACGATTATGGCCTTCTCAGATAGTGTTTACCATAGTCTACCGTTTACCCCCACTTATTTGAGAGATTTGGCAGCATAGGGGCGAAGGATTGAGTGAACAGGGAGGATTTTCGATGCTAGGCCCCTCAAGAGCTGAAGTTGACGGAGGAGCAGATCAAGCAGTTTGAGGCAAGCCGTTCGAGTGGGCTGTTCTCGCAGCTCTCCGGAAGCAAGAATCCACTCTGGGACGTGCCAGGAAGATGGTGTCATCATGATCAAAGGTGGCATGAAGGTGGGAAGACTGCCCGATGCGCTGAGCTTTTTTCAGATCCATATGAGCCGGTGAGCAGCTAGTGAATCTCATGGAATGGTGGTAGATCAAAGAGGTGAGCTGATGGTGATACAGAGAGATGAATGCAAGGTGAAGAGTTCCAAGTGTTCGGATAGGAGTGAGTCATGCAGATGAGATGCAAGGATAGGACGGATACTTGTAGGAGCGTTTTTACAAAAGATGCGAAGACTGCCATTCTGCTTGAAACCACCTTCGGGGGAACAGCAACCAGTTCCAACACGGCTCCGCTCGTGTAGGCCTGGGTGGAATACCTTCAGAAGGTCACCGAAGATCAAATTGAGAAGCCTCACCTTTGGTCGGAGACTAAACCGTGTGTCGCATATGGTCTTGATATGTCTTGATTGGGATGTGAAAGGCAGGGCTAGTTCAACCAGACTGTTATGGAAACTAGCTAAGTGAACACTTTTGGCAGCAGAGGGAAGCAACATGAAGCAACATTGTCATTTTGCTCACGTCACATTAGCGGCGCTTGAGGTCGTTGGTTGGCCGCATGAGCGGAATGTACGACTACATCCAGCCTAGACCCCAATCCTCAGGATAGTCTTGGTATGTCTTGGTCATGATTCAAACATTCAAACGATCTTCAAATACCTTTCTAAATGCAAACTGTATATTATATATGAATGCAAATGACAGCTTGTGAAGGTGCAAAGGAATCTTTTATCTTGTCAAGTTCTTGTACAAGTTGCTCACCCAACACCTTTGGAAACTGGTGGAATCAGTTGGACTGTGGTGAGGCGAAACATGTGGATGACCAACAACGGCTTCAGAGATTTCCTGGTCCTGACCTGAGCCTGACCAGAATCAGAATCGTTACAATCTCTCTTTAGATGTGGGATTTTGCCATGGGTTGAAATCAGCAAGTTCCTTGGGTACGAAAGTTTAATCCTGAAAATCAATAGCAGTGGATTTTGCTGGAAATATGACAAAAAGGTTGGGAGTGAATTCAAGTCGATTCAAGTCAATTTCAGAAACCACATGTGCCAGTACTACTCCCCCCTGGGCCATGTGGTTTCACAGTTTCTTGGCTGCACTGAACGGTGGCCGCTGGGAGGGCGCGGTGATGGCGAGACGAGGGTAGACGATGTGGCAGCCATCCAGGATTCACTTGGGACTGGGCAATGATCAAATCAAAAGTGTTTCCCGTGTTTCATTTTGTTTCTTGCTTATGTCGAACATTTTGGTTTGGTCAAAAAAATAGTCACACGCCCTGGCAGATTTTGGCTCAGCATGACAGGAAATGGCTTCGGTAAGCAGAGATTTGCACATCAAAAAGACCCTATTATGAGCGGGAAGACACCTTCTAGCACAAACAAAGAGGTAGAGCCGGTAGAGCACAAAAGGATGTACCGATGGGCAGTGGACAAGCTTTAGCTCATCTAGACACATCGAAATCTTCAAAGACATGTCTGAGTAACCCTCTAAAGAGAAAAGCTAACACTCCACCGTAGACATGGTGACATAGTAGTACAGACATGGCTTTGTAGTATTTGACAAGATGTGACGCGATGTGACACGTGCCATGACCCAAACATCTCATGGCCTTTGGCCGGAGAAGGGTCGCAGTGAGCGTCGTGGTGGTGTTGTCCATCTTTCTGGTGCGGAATCACCAAACAAGCTTTCAATTCTTGTGCATATTTGTGCTGAGTGGCTGCAGTTATGAACATGTGCATTGATGTATATGGTATCCACAGGGTATCATGATCTCTGATGTACCTCTAGAAAGGATCTGTTCTCTACTTTCCGTACCTTACATGTTTCAAGAGCCTTTCCGTTCCGATTCCTGCTGGTCTTCATTTTTAGTCGATGCACTTTTGGCAGGCCATCTCTCTAGATTCCAACATCAGATCCAAAGTCAAGAGGGGCAAAATGATGCTGGCAACAGACGCAGCGGAGGCGTGGGGCTCAAGGCTGGGTTGATATCGAGGATCTTTGAGGCAGGTAAGATGTTGCAATCAGAATTCATCATAAATAGGTTTGATTTCAATGAATTTCATTCTTAAATCATCTTAGATCCATTTTTGGGCTTCTGGAAGTCCGGCAACGAGACTGCGAATCAGAGGTTGGTTACACAGGTCAAAGAAAGATACAGATCCACTCAAGGGAACCCTTGTTATTTTGAGAGAGTGTTAGTTACGGGCGTGAATTTGATGGTTTTGATTAGACGTCCAAACGTCACCAAGCAGAGGCCCCTGCACACTGAGGTCCGTGTTGAGGAGGATGCAGAGGCTTCGCCAAGTGAAGTTGCGCCCTGGCAAGGATTCCCTCCCATCCAAGCAGCCTTCAACCACTTTTGGCATGTTTTGAAATGCACATGCTGCAGACTAGCTGGTTATTAACATGTTCTGACTGATATGTCACTGTATCACTGGTCCATGTGATTCACAGTTGGAACATGCATTACACCCAGGGATGAAAACTTGCACAGGTAGCGCTGAATGGGATGGAGGCATCGGCAGGCTGGTTCTTTCAGCTCGTGCATTTGCAGGCCATGCTTACTCATTCAGTAACTGGCAGGTGCATATATTTGTATAAATACCAGCCGTAGCTTGGTACGTACCATCACAACCATGTTTACACATGTTTAAATCAAGATCTTTAGGAAATCCATTTTGTCTGACAACTCCTGCTTCCACAAGACCCAGCTTGATTGAGGCGAAGTGGCAAGCGTCAATCCCGGAAGTGCAGAGTCAGAGACGCCAGCCACAGGTGACACTGGTGACACTGGTGACACAGGTGACACTGGTGATACCGGTGATGCTGGAGTCGTACCAACGTCGCCGACACCTGCCGCCGTTGTCGAGCCTTCTCTGGGCAATGCGTGCAGCACTCAGGGGCGGCAAGAATCTGCAAGCTGACTAGGAGCCTTCACGACTACACACAAACATTGAATATGGTTGAAGCATTTATTATACTGTATACTATACATTCCATCGATATTCACTCTAGACTCTAGAATGATGTGCAATATGCGATGCCACGATGTGCAAAGCCAAAAGTCAAGAACAGTGTGAGAAGATCACAATGGTTCACTTTGGATTTGCGAATCTGGTTGTCAAGGGCGACGTCGTCATCTTTGAGCGATACCTTCTGCCGGTGTTCACAGACAGGTGGCAACAAGCCGCCACATGGTCTGGAGAGCTTCGCAGAGGCCGAGCCATTGACTGAATCACCTTGAAACCCTATGAATGGATCAGCAATTGGTTCAAAGATGTTCAAAGCCACTCTGAGATAGCAGGGAAGTTTGAGAAAGGGATGCTTCGTGACATTGAAAGGATCAGGTGTGGCTGAAGATTTGTTGGGTCTGTCAGGAAGAGCTGAAGAAACTCTTGGAGGCACCGCCCATGTAGCACCACCGAATGACTAGATCTTGGCAGGTGACTGGAGGATGATAATATAATATATACTGTATATATATATATATAGATGATTAATATTGATTTTGATTGATTAAAACACATTTTGATTAATCAAACACATTATGATGATGTAGAGAATGCTGTAAAGAATGATCTAGACTCTAGACGGTGATGGAGTTGATGTAGATGTCAAATGGGAGGTTTTGGATTCTAGGATATCACTGGAGTGTGACAGGAGATGCGCCAAGAGCTGCGGATGTACATCTATCCAGTGGACTTCCATTGTGACAAGCGAAGGCAAGACACGCGATGTGTGGCGCATCGGGACTGGGAGCGAAGAGAGATAGTTGGAACACCCCGGGAGGCACCGGCGCTGAAAATTTTCTGTGCGCAGGCCCAAGGGCACGAATCGTGGTTACATGGTCGAGTGGAATTTCTATGACCGCGCCAGATCATCATCGATGCGGGTTGCTTGGTGTGCCATTACGGACATGATGAGACATGATAGGACATGAAGGAGGTGGGTGGTTTGGAGATTCATCATCCGTACTCCGTGGGAAGCTCAGCTGTTTTTCTTAGAAGCCGTGACACTGAACAGTACAAAGATTGTTACATGTTGTTCCTTTGCACATCGATCCTTATAGATCCCTGCCAAGAAACACCAGGCCGGTCGACCAGTTTATTGCAAGAAGTGTGCAGGTTTTGGACCCGGAAAAGGCCAATATTTTTTACATTCCGACCTTCACCAGTTGCTGGCGCTCACAGGTGCCTTGGCCAATAAGCACGCTATGCATCACTCTATGCATCACTCTATGCATCACTATGCTTCATTCTCTCTCAACGACTCAGAGTGTGGAATCCTGGCTTCAGCCATTCTTCTAACGACTCAATCTAACACATTCTCGCAACTGAGATGAGATATGATAATTTATCATACCACGAGATAGATGTGCAAAAATGGTGAGCGGTGAAGTTTGCAGAGAGTTGTCCATGCGCAGGGTACGACGCGTCGAGAAGGAGGTGAAGCAGCTGGAAAGCGGATGCAGCAAGTGCTGAAGGATGTGACCAAGTTGCCCTTTTTGCAAAGGTGGGACTTGGCTTTTGCGTTGTTGTTTCTTTGAATAGTTGCATGAACCATGAAATTATTTCTCATATTGTTTTGCCAATCAGCTCTATTGGATTTGTCTGCACTTGAAGAGGTAGACATGTGCAACAAACGATGTTACTGCCGATCCTTTATGCAAGCTCTTGCTATTCTAGAATACAAGTTCATAGAATTCAAGAGATCTGCAGTGCAGGTATGGCGGGAAGAAACACATTTGGATCTCAGCTCATGTGGCTTGTCCCCAAAGGAGATCTTGGCTGAGTTCGTTTGCTGCCGATTCTCATGATTACACATATATGTATATACGTTGTGTGTATATATATATATATATACATATACTGTACATTATTATACATTTATAAATACATGTACATAACATGTATATGTGATATATATGATAGAATAAACTATAACAAATATACTATATGATAAAGTATATGCAGTATAATGGTCACACCACTCGAAGGAGCTTCTGAATCGGCCTGTGCCCCTGCGCTCCTAAGGACATGGGCAAAGCAGAACCGCTCTTGGCGTACTGTGACGTCAAGGGCTGCAGCCAAAGCTCGATGGACATCACGGAGATGTTGGCGAAAAACGGTGCGAACTTCAACTTTTCAACTGAGAGACATTCAGAGAGGGAGCAGTTGTATGTTTTTTGTTTGATTGATTCAGAAGCAAAGGACAGTTTCTAGGCACTTTCTTTATGTTTTTGCTTTCACCATGTGATGTGGATGATCTCATTGAAATTCATTGAATCTCATGTCACACGTGATGCCTGCACTCAGCAGGTACCGCTTTGGCCAACACAGCAGATGACCTGGAGATGCAGAGAGACGGGAAGTCTGGGGAGTCTCTTGGCCAACTTGGCCAACACCAACCAGTCTTGGGTTTTCCCAAAGAAACTCCATTGAAGATATTTTAAGTACATCCAACGACTTGGGGGATGCAAGTATATCCTGGTCTGTATCCTGATTCCTATCTTTCTGATTTCTGATTCCCTCTTTTTTAGTCAGTGGATTCCCTTTGAGGGGATTTTCTTTGAAAACTTATTCCCCTTTTGTTGGGAGTTCTCCCCCCTATAGTGGTTCCCTTTTTTGCGACTCTCGTTTTTGCAAGATGAACAAGATAGTCATTATCCTCATCATCGTGTTGTGGTCCCATGTAGCGTTTACCAATTAGATCCAATGGAAACGTTTAGAGGATGCTAAATGATGCTAGATGATGCTAGTCACTGCTAGTCATCTCGCTAGTCATCTCTTCACATTGCTCTAGCCAATGCGGGGCCTAAATTCTGGCACTCCACATCTCCAGCATTCTCCAGCACATTCGGTTGACGGAGCTGACCACAAAAGTTCTATAGTTTCCATCTCACATGATCTCAACATATCTCAACAGATCCATAGATAGTAGAGTTTAAAGTTTAAACTCCCAAGAATCCCTACGAGTTCTGCTTAGCTAGGTATGGTTTTAACAGCTCCATGGACGTCTCCCTGGTTTGCAATGGGGACATGCCCTTGGCCTCTCGAAGTCGCTCAGTGACTCTGATCAAGCAAACTCGGGACATGAAAAGCATGAAATGCATGAAATGTGGGAAATATCCATAATTACTATATGATTGTGTTAAACGCCACACGTTTTTGGAGGATAAATTATTCGTTGATTTCACCAAGAACTTTCCAACAACTGTAAGCATTGAACCCGAACAGGGAGTGTTTGCAAGAAGAAAAAACATCCTTTTGAGAAGCATGGATGCAGTGGATGCAATGGATCACAGTGACTTGCTGTGACTTGCTGTGACAGGTGAAGCCACAACGGCCGCGTCGATATTCGGTGTTCTTCGCTGGACGATGGGACGAGAACTACATCCCCGTGCGCTTCATCGCCATCAGGACAGAGAGTGGACTCAGAGGTGTGCACTGGATGACAAGGAGCATAGGAATGCATAGGAGCAGAGGTGTGCACAGGTTTTTCCTGTGAGTCCTAGCAAGTCCAACCTGGATTTTTGTTGGAGCAGCGTTTTGAGTCTCCCGTTCACTGAGACCAAGCACTGATTTTTTTTCAACAAAGAGGCCATCCTGACAGACCAATGTCGATTGTTGTCCCATGTTGTCCCTGCATTCCAGGAGCATTGAGCAAGCAAAACTGCAGAAACCAACAAGTTTCAATCGGAAAATCAAGCCCGAGGCACAGGTTGAAGTGTGTCGATTTTGCTTGATCCTTTATTTGTGTTTGTTTGTTGTGTCTGTGAAATGTTTGTGTGTGTGTGTGCACATGTGTGGATCGATGGCGATGGTACAAGAGAAACAGGCCCCCAATACTGATACCATTCGATGCATTTGACGCAGTGTGTAAAGTTTGGACTAGGCAGGAATTTCACACTAGAAGTCCAAAGTCTGACCCTCATTCTTGCTGCAAAGGAGTGCCCACATAGTTAAATCATATACCATGTCTACAGCATACGTTACACAATGTTCTACAATATGCACCATGTGAAACCATCTTATGGCCACGATGTCTAGCCCAAGGATGAACATGGCAGGCCTATGAACAAGGCCTCGCAGATTCCGATTTGTGTCTGGCACCCCGGGGTTCACGTGTGTGGAGCCCACGACTCTTCGAGATGATTTGGTTTGGCTGCATCCCAGTGCCTTGCTGGGAATCTGGAGAGACGGCACGTTTCTGTGAAATCAGTGAGTTCTTGTGGAATGTGACAGCATAGTCCTTGCAGTTTTTGAAGAATATATCATTAATATATCTGCTATATCTGATATAGTCGATATAAAAAGTTGAGTGCATGAAAATTCAAAACCCAGCTTTGGTGTTGGCCAGCAAGACTTGAGGTGATTATTTCTTCAGGGCAGCTTGGCTACATTCAATCTGGCTCACCTGTTGAAAAGGCTGCTGACTGCCAATGAAATCAGATCTGCCGTGCCCAATTGATTTTGATGATTGATACTTGAATTGGGTTCTACATGGTTCTACCCAATGGAGAGGTGATGGCAATCAATTACAGTCAATTGGAGGAACCCCTATGAACGACATGTCACGCGGAAGGAACGTCAATCACCAGTTTAGTCAGCAGAAGTCTTCACACCGGATCCAGGTATCACCTGCCCGCGTCTTGTTTCTTCGACTGGAGAGACTTTTCAATCTTCATTGAAGACAAAGATGCTCACAAGGCGGGCCACTTCCGCACCTCATCATCTGAATGTCTCCATGCCGGGCCTTTTGGTGGTGATCTGTCTTTGATCCCCCTTTCTAATTTGTTTTTTTGCTGCGCCCCAGCTCGCTGGCTTGTCGGCCTTCTGGAAACCCAGAAGCTTACCAGCATGGAAGCTGTTTTTTTGGGCAGCACTTGATACTTTGGATATGGTGACAAGCATTGTCCATTGTACACTTTGTCATGCTACATGCATGTCTCCAAACTCTCAAAATGACTCCAATCATCTTATCGAAACAATGGATTTTTGGTTGCGAACAAATTTCAAGACAGAGGAACAGGTTTTTCAATGGCAAAACAGGCAAAATACCAACGGGTTCGAAGAATCTCCTGGTATCTCCTGGTATCTCCTTGAGGCCGGGCAGATTCTCAAGGGCTACTTGGACGACCCAAAGCGGTTGGAGGAAATAAGGGCGAAAGTCTTCAAAATTCGGAAGGCTTTCATGTGGAACGACGAGGACCGGAGCAGGCAACAGGATCAACAGGGGGGGTTCCAGTTTCCAGGTGCTCAAGGCATCTCAAGGCTATATAGAGAAAGTACATAGAATACATAGATTGTGATGATAAAAGAATTTATAATTCAGATGGTGCAGTCATTTTGAAGGCAATAAAGAAGACACTGCAAAGTTGATTTGCTCCAGGAAACAGTTGGAGATGCTTTCGAACTGGCCATGTTGGATGTCTACCTCAAGCAGCAACGCCGTTGCAGCTGATGGGACAATGCCAGAAAAAAGGTTTTGCACAGGAGTTCTTCACCTTTGGAATCCTTTGGACCTTGGATGTTTCACATTGTTTCTCCTTGATAGAAGCTTGGCAGTCCAACTTCATTCAACTTTGCTGGCACGATCTGGCATGATCTGGCACCGAGCTGCTTCCTGTTTCGTTGGCATGTCTCTCTGGTCCTCAGCTGCTCAAGCTTTTCAAGAAAGCTAGCAGCTTCAGCTCAGTTGCACCCAATGTACATTGGCAAGATTGGCAATGGATCCTTGAGAGTGTTTAGGTTGTTTGATTCACCCAATGTACATCCTACAGTTTTTGCTCCAGATATTTATGATTTGTTTTACGTTTTACAGTTTTACATTGTTTCACCATCTACTTGATCTTACACAAGGCATGTGACCCAGCCCCAAAGCCCAGAAGACATTGACCTAGAACAGCCTTTGAAGCTGAACCCGTTTGTTGCCATGACTTTATGACACCTGCAGCTTCTTTGACAGGCACAACTTGGGTGGATGAACAATATAATAAGAATATCAATCCCAAGGATTTCATATGATTTCATGATGTTTCTATGATTTTTCCAGCACATTTACTGCAGTAGTTTCATTGTTTCTGTCATGATCTATTCCTGAGGCCATGACGGAGGCAGAAGCAGTTGTGGTCGGGGTGCGGGTTCGACCATTCCAGGAACGAGCTGCTTTTCCGCATTGCTTAGCATTGCCAAACGCGCATTTAGCGCATTCGGAGAAGCTGTAGAAGTTTGGTTTTCACATGTTTTCACACTTTTTCCATGAAAAGAGGCATTGAGACCTGGCGCGATTGGATGGTACTGGATGGTACTGGATGGTACTAAGGAGATTCAGAACAACTCGATGCTGTGCATCAGCATGAGTCAAAAGTCTACATCGATTTTCGACAGTTTCTCAGATGAATTTCAGTGAGGATCCAGCTGCTCAAAGCCGCGATAGAAGCCATGCCAATTTGGAGTATTTTAGAGTTTTTGTGTTTTAATCTGGTTTCAAGCTGCTTCATTTTCGACAGAGGCAGATGAAGATATTGTGATTTCATCATTGCAGGTAGATATTGCTGGAAGAATGCAGCCCTTTCATGATGGGATGTTCAGTTGATTGCAGCAGCAAAGTGCGATAGATTGCTATAGTCTTTGTGGCCTGCACTGTGAGGTATGGGGAAAGACACCATGTTTACCTTCGACGAATCCTTCTGGAGTCATGACGGATATGAAGATGATGGCACTGGATATCTCAGGCACTGGAGCACGTTACAGCACGTTTGTGCGCATGTACGGTGTATTTGGTCATCACTCTGCAATCAAAATAATCAAACAGAAAAAAAACACAACTTGTCCTTCAAAGAGAAGTCTGTTCTCTCTTGCCCCTAGAGAAACACTGCCATTTCCACTTGACCAAACACCTTGGAGTTTTCGGCGCCTGAGGCCCAAACGTGGAAGTAGCTATGTGGAGCGGGGCTAAGTCACACCATTGGCTTTTTTCAAATGTGCCGAAGTGGGCTGAAATGTTGCCAAAACACAAACAAGATCTTGCCAATTTACTTGGACAGAAGGCATGTTGACATGAGAACCAAACAAAACACTGAGGATCAGAAGTATGTCTTTGATACTTTTGGCAAGCGAGTGTTGGACAATGCTTGGAATGGCTACCACTGCTGCCTCTTTGCTTACGGCCAAACAGGTGGGCAAAATCCTTACCTCAGGTCAAGGAATCAATGCCAGTTCTGTGTTCCCAGGATTGTCCTGCAGATGAGGTAGAACTGTAAAAGCTAAAACATGCTGAAACCTGTGAAACTAGTGGTAGACTACTTGTTTACTTGACCTATGAGATATATTGATCATGCAACTGCAGTAGCTGCATTCGTAGCTGCATGTGGCAGGTTCTGGCAAGAGCTATTCAATGGTTGGCTACGGCAACAACAAAGGCATTGTTCCCATCTCGTGCGAAGAGATCTTCCGTAGGATTGCCAACGATGATAGCGGGAACAGCTATGAGGCTGGGATAGGTCGCTGATTGGTCGTCAGGTACTTGCTGCACTGGGAAGTTGTGACTCGCTGCGAGGTGCTGGTGTCTGCAATTGAGATCTACAATGAAGCCGTGCAGGACACGTTGGAGAGAGCACTGCACTTCAATTTAATTGTGGAGGCATCGTGAAGGATGCAAGATAGTGAACACATGTGAAGAATGACCTTCACCACCTCAGCCAATTGTTTAGGAGATTTTAAGCTTAATTATTTGAGGTTCTTGAACAGTTTGAGGTTTGTGGCAGCAACCACCCAGGACCTGCTGATTCCTGTGGAGCAGCGACCGAGAAAAGGCTTCGAGATCCGAGAGTCCAAGATCTTAGGCCGGGGCGCCCTCTCGATCCAAGTTGCTGGCAACATGCATCTGAACAGCACAGAGGAATATAAAAGAAAGATGCCAGTCTGTTAGAGTTTGAAGCCAAGCCTGGCAAACATTTTTTTCTAAGAGTTCTATTCTGAATTTTCTGCTCAAACTTCTTGTTCCATGTCTTTTGCTGTGATGCCTCGCCATACCCTGAAAGTTTTTGTTTGCCTATTAAAAGAAAAAGAATTGCAAGCAGCAAGGAAGCAACCATTAGCAATCTCAGTGATATCTCAGTGATCGCAGGTGTTTATATCGATGGCATTACGAAGAGGCACGTCTCATGGAGCGACATGCTAAAGCTGTCGGGAAATTGCCACTGGACATCACTGGATTCATGGAGCACAACGAAGGCCGGTAGATTGCTACAAGGCCATTCACGACACCATTGAGGACACCGAGATTGAAATGCGAAATCACATGGTTCAAAGTTGCTCCAAAACCTCTAGCTCATAGTCGATCGACCTCTGAACGACGTCATTCAGAAGTACTCTGGGATAACGCTAGTATAGTTGTGAACTCTCTTTGTGCACACTGTTCAACGGTTTCCCTAAACAAAGTAACATGGCTGTGTGGCAACATGGAGGGACAGACTTACCACAGTTTGAGACCACTGTTGAGCCTGCCAGCAGCCAAATTTGGCCAAGGAATGCGACATCCAGTAGGGCACACACGGTTCTGATCATTGAATTCAAGACTGTGACGGCATGTAGAGAGCTGAGATTTTGCAACCAGAGGTGATGCAGGTGTTTTTGTTTTCTTCATTTGCTCCCTATGTATTTAGTTCGTGAGAGCAGAACAGATAGAGCCATTGAAGTAGACGGCTGTCCATGACTGTTCCCTCACTCTCCACGACTTTCCATCAGCCAGGGGCTCAGCAACAAGTTCAGACTTGACCCTGTTGGCCAAAGGCTCTACGCGAGTGTCGATGATCAACTTGGTGGATCTGGCAGGAAGTGAGAAGGCGATTGGGACTTCTGTTGCACATTGCAGCGAGATGTGAAACACAGCATTGACCACTGAGAAGCAACCCTTTTTTGGAGATGTCGTGTGTCATTTGGATATCAGGTGAAGCAGACTGGGGCTGAGGGAGAACGCATGAAGGAAGGTGCGATGATCAACAAATCTTTGCTCCTCGGACCAGTCAGAGTTCCACTGGGAAGCTCCCATGTAGAGCCAAATGGGCCAAATTTGGATCCAATCAACAAATCCAACGTTGCTGATGTTGCCTAAGGAGCACTTTGGGAAATTGCATCGAAAAGCTGGCAGAGAAATCGACAAATCCAAAGAAGGTTGGGACGGACAATAAGTTTGGCTCACTTTTGCTATGCAGATTTGCTTAACCTCAGAATGGATGTAGGGGACATGCAGGGCATGCGGTTTGCCTCCGGCAGGCGGTTCTTGTTCCATACCGTGAGTCCAAACTCACCCGACTGCTGCAGAATGCACTAGGCAGGAACAACGGTTTGCATGAGAAACATCCGCATTCTCGGCACCTAAGAGGTCAAACTTTATCATAGGCAAAGGAAAAACTATTCAACTAGCAACACTTCACAAACATCACGGATGAGAACACCAAGACTGATTCTCCCGCAGGCGGTTCCAGCAAGACCATCATGATTTGCGCATTGTCACCAGCTTCCTCGAACTATGAAGAGACCTTGTCCACCTTGCGATATGCAGACAGAGCCAAGAAGAAATTTGGCTTTTAGAAAAGCATCATTGGCCATTGGCCCTCCAATTCTCACAGCTTTGGCACCTAATTGGATGGTGTCTTATATATATATATATATAGATAGTCGCAGGGTCTTGATGTTGGGATGAGGGGATTGAGTGGATTTTCAGCATCAGCTCGATCGGCTAGTCGGTGGAAGTTACCAAGGATCAAAAACAAAGCCGTTGTCAACGAGAACCCTCAGGACCACCTGTCATTTGATGATGAACAGCACTTGATGGAAACACCGGAAAACTTTCGAAATCTGGTTCAAAATAAATGATGGCATGATATGGGATCAAACAAATTCTGTGCACATTTGTGTCTCAGGCGTGGCAATATGCCTTTCACACGTTGAATGTTGATTTTAGGCTTGTCTGCCCATTTCCCATAGAGCAAAGACTGGAGAAGTTCATAGATTCCAACTAAAGCGACTCCAGGAAAAGCTGATGCGGGAGCTTTTGGCTTCTTGTCTTGGATGCCATGCCATGGAAGTTTCAATCATGGACAGTTCGAGGACTCCACTGTAGCGGCAACCATACCTTTGGAGCCCTTGGGCTTTGAGGCTTTGAGATCGTTGTTCGATCCCAACAACATCCAAAAACTGTCTGAAATGAAAATCCAAAATGTCTGAGGAAGAAAATCAGAAGCTGAAAGAGATGATTCAATCCCTGGGTGCTGGACGCACAGTGGATGCCCAGACCTTTGAGGATTTGGGCCGCAAGCCCGGAAACTCAGATGGTGCAGAGACAACTTTGAGTCCGCAATCTCCATTCATGGTGATGTTGATGTGAATTGATGACCTGTGTTGTATTTATGTAGTATACGACTATCATACAATTTAAGGGCTACGCCCCCTGCCGCCGACCCCAGGGTATGTGTCCCTGCGAAACAGCAAAACACCATGGCACTGAGGGACGGAAGCGGCGCCTAGCAAGNACCTACAAAGAAACTGGTTGTCTTCCAGCCGTTAAGGCTCAAAAACGGCGCCTTCGCCACAGCCAAACAACAGGGCCCTGAGGGACGGACCGGGTCTGCCGGCAAACGCCCCCAGTGCCTAACGTCACCTTCTGAACCCATGAAAAAACAAGCTGTCTTTCAGCCGCCGAGACTCCAAAACGGCGCCACGCTCAAACAG
>BGPT01000346.1:196520-327299 GCA_003297045.1 Symbiodinium sp. clade C Y103 | reverse complement strand
CCACAGCCCCACTGTCTAACGTCACCTTCGGAACCCTAGGAAAATTGATGGTTTCAAGCCAACAAACATGTCCCAGATGGCTGCTTAGGCTGGCCTTGGCCGAAACCCTGCGAAACGGGGGAACTGCACCCAGCTGAAGNTCCCAGATGGCTGCTTAGGCTGGCCTTGGCCGAAACCCTGCGAAACGGGGGAACTGCACCCAGCTGAAGGTTTTAGTGGGCCATCCAGGCCACAGCCCCCGTGTCTAACGTCACCTTCGGAACCCTAGGAAAATTGATGGTTTCAAGCCAACAAACATGTCCCAGATGGCTGCTTAGGCTGGCTTTGGTCGAAACCCTGCGAAACGGGGGAACTGCACCCAGCTGAAGGTTTTAGTGGGCCATCCAGGCCACAGCTCCACTGTCTAACGTCACCTTCGGAACCCTAGAAAAATTGATGGTTTCAAGCCAACAAACATGAAGAAAATGCTTTGTTGGCCACCTGCGGACAGCACTTTTTCTCGGGCGCGCTCCCCCTAGCTGATGGCTGGGGTCGGCGGATTTCTTTTGTCGTGCAAATACACTTGCAATGAGGAAGACTACTTTCCAGGGGTTCTTTGCCCTCTCGCCATGTACCTTGCCTCCGCATTGCTACCTGCAGGAATTGGGACAGGTGAAGCGAATGCTGCATTTGAAGGACACTGCTGTAAGGATTTGTACAATCGCTGTGTGTTGCTATGGTACGCTGCCCATGCTGATTCTTGTAGCTGCCGGATGTGGATGCTTTGCCCTGTGACCCGTTAGGAGCAGGTCTTGAAAGCCAAAGAGGAAGAAGTCGAAGAGTTGCGACGTGAATTGGCCTTGCTGCGAAATCCAGGACGGGCGATGCAAAAGTATCCGAGGTTCGGACGCTCTTGGACGCTCTTGGACGCACTTGGACGCACTTGGATGCACTCGGATGCTTATGGTATCTTAGTATATGATTCTCAAAGTATCTCAAAGTGGGACCTGACTTCGGGTTCTGCAGTCCCAGGCCGATTCTTTCTTTGTGCAGCGGTGCTCACAAAGTGATGCTGACATGTAGAGCAATTCCCACGGAAATCCATGAACGAATTCAAAGCTATACGTTGCATCAGCTTGCGAGGGAGATTTGCCACTTGGCACTGCGAGGAGACCAAGTGAATGAGATGCTGTACGCTGGACATAGCAAAGTCTCGTTGGCGATCGACAACACCTTCGAGGAAGCCTTGGCACAGCTGAGCGCTGTAGAGGCGATGTTAACGTCATGTGCTCCACGGAGCGACAGTCCAAAGATCCTTGGTACAACAGATATCGACAGATATCCACAGATATCCACAGATATCCACAGATATCCACAGATCATGTCTGAAACTTCCATTGTGACACTGTCGCGAGTCGCTGTTACTGTACCATACTGTACCATGAGTCGGACCTTGGGAAACTAAGGAAAAGTCTCTGACTGGTTGAGCAGGTATCCTTTCAACTTAGAGATGGTACCAAGGGTACTGAAGCGAAGAAGTGAGCTACAGATGCGATTTGCATTTGATATAGCCGCACAAGAAAAACCAGTGCGCTACAAGGGTCGGTCAAAGTAGCTGCTTCCTTTGCACTTTCTACATGTTTCTATCATTTTCTATCTTTCAAATGGGACAACACACTGATGTTCGTTTGAAGTTGGGGTTTCGCACTGCCAATAGGTCACTTTTTTGCTCAGTTCTTAGCAATGATTTCCATCCAATTTCCGCTGACGTTATGGCGAGGCGAGCATCAAAAAAATCTGCACAAAGCAGCGTGGAGTGTGATGTACATTGTACATCTTGTTGGATGTGAAAACACATTAAAAAGAAGAACTTGAGGCTTTGATCAGCTACTGTTTGGAATGGATCGAGTTGGCTCTGGGGGCACAGAACAGTATGCCATTTTATGATTTTTACAGCTGTATTTTTGTGACAAATCATTGGTCGCCAACTAATTCTGTAGTTGCAATATGTGGCATTGTTCACATAGTTTTCCATGCACTGTTGTGGTATAGTTGGCCAGCCAGGGTTCGGCATACCCGCAATAGTAAACTTCGAAAATATAGCCCCAAGGCAGTCGTTTCTGTGGCAATAGTCTTGAATTAGACCATCCAGGCAATTCAGCTTCCTCAACTTAGCCGTGGGTTGGCATAGGTAACCATTACTCAAGTGTCCTTGTAGTCTCTTTTTGGCCCGTTCCTGTGTTTCATCCCAAGGTTGGGCCGAACGGAGGAAGTTCGTTGCTCTACGGTCGGGGACCCTTTGGACATAGACCATGAGAACAGGAGGACTTGCACGGCTGGAAATTGCAACCGGTTTCAAAGCCTCCCTTCGCATTCCATACAATGGCTAATCATGGACTCAAGACCATCACCGAAGTTGGTTCCCCTCCTGAATCTTTTTGGGACACATCACATGGATTCACATGGGACATCATGGGACAAAAAGAATCCAAGCAACCAATGGTAACCAAGGACATGCTGCTGGTGAACCCCAATCGTGGCTTTGGTTGGCATCAGGACACGGAGTAGTTCATCTTCCTAGCTCTCGGGAACAAGTAGGAAATAGTAGGACAGTGACACGTGTGGGAGACACGTGTGGGAGCTGGGAAGCTGAAAAGAAGAACTCCTTGGCAGGACAACCAGAATGGCCCGATTGAGTTCAAGGATGCAATCCGCTGGCCAGGGCCTCAATCATGAAATGCTCAAACGCCTCTTTGCAAAGCCATGGACAGATGTTCTTCTCGAGCCTTTTGGCATAAATTCCTAGACGATCCCTGCTATTCGGCCATGATTTCTCTACAGATTTGGTGACTATCGTTATTTTGCTTGATTTGACGATTCACTCCTCCTATGTTTTCCTTTCGAGCATTAGCATTTTGGATATTTTTGTTCCACTTGTCCGGCCGCCCTCAGGTGGGTTGCAATGGATGCTTGCGGCCAGGCTGGAACTCCTGTTTCATTGCGGGAGAGCCGAGGAGGGTCATTCTACATCATTCTACATATTCTACTAGCTCCTGGCGCATCGTAGTTCCATTTCCAACGTTTCCAAGGTTTTCAGAGAAAACACAATCTCAAGACATTAGTCAACATCGCTGACAGGTAGAAGGTGGAGAGCCCATCTTAGATTTCAAGGAAGCACGCACTGGACTCACTGTGTTGGACGTGGATCGCCAGGATGGCTTCGGTGCTCCAGAATACCTACTGGGCTCTCACCGCAACGAGCCTGGCAGCTCAATGAGACTGGGGTCACTGAAGCATTTCGAATCTGAGAGCGATTCGCAGGTGTCTTTTGGTCACTGTGACCCAGTGATATTTTTGGAATCTCTACGTTGCAAAAGTCTGAAACGGAACTTTATTCAGGCGACGCGGAATGAATGGTTCGAAAATGTTCGAAACGTTTTCTCGCAAAGTACTTCACTTTGTCGAGGTCTGTGAGCAGTGACGCAGCCAACCCGGCATCTTTGTAATCGCCTCCTGGGGTGTTTTACACAGTTGTTGTCTGCCGCGATCGCTGATTGCATTTAATTTATGTTACATGTTTCTAAGCAGTTTCATGCAATGTGTGTGTGTGTGTGTAAGCCGTAAGCTGTAACATTTTGAACTCAATGTCACTAGGAATTTCCTTTTCTGATGTATCCAGCTGCCTTGGCCAAACCACCTGCGACGTGGCCAGGTTTTTGTTAACCTCGAGGAAGGGCGGCGCATGAGTTTATGGGATTTTTGGTCTCAGTCCCTCCTCAGTGGATTGGCATTGCCCAAGACCTCTTGTCGCAGATGTCCAATGCAAACTGCAAATCAGCAACGTAGAATCGGTATACGTGTTATTTCATACGTTTTTATACTGTGAATTATTATTCTGATACAGTATGATATACTGATATACTACTATGAATTACTATGATAGATACACATTATTCAACATATACGTATATTTAGACGTAGAGACGAGCACTCTCAAGCATCGACGTGGTACCGTGACACAAAATCACTGGGCTATGCTTTGGAGGATGGCGACCTGGACACTTTCCCAAGGAAGACCAGGCTGGACGGTCAATTCCATGGCATGGCAGTTGATCAAATACGATAACAGTATGCAACAACGAGATACAACAATGGTAATAGTGGTGATGATGATGATGATGGTGATGATGATGATGATGATGATGATGATGATAGTAATAATAATGACAGCAGAAATTGCCATCCGTTCGGCACACAGAGGATTGGTTTGAGCCTGACAGAACGACATGTCAAGGTACACGCCAGAGCCTGGAGATCTGATTATTTGGGATTCGCGCACCAGTCAGAGCCGGCCTGTTTTGATCTTGCCAAATTTGCTCCAATCCGCTGGTGTGCTATGGCATCTGGCCAAATCTAGCCTACTGCAACAAACATCCAGGATCTACGGATCATCCATTTGTTTTTGGATCACACCGCTCCGTCACCGCTTCCGTCGCCAGTTCATCGCATTGTCGCTCCTCCGGGGCAGAAGTGGGACCACGGCACTCAACGCCGCGCCATCGGTGGCACCATGGCCAAGGCGTGTCGCAGATTCCAGCGGATCCCGGGCAGATCCCTATGCCATTTGGGTTTGTCGTTTATCATCATTTCCCCAATTTCCCCAATTTCCCCTATTCAGATTGGCATTTGGGGGGAGTATACAGATATATGGTAAATGATGGTAAATAAATTTGTGATTTAAATGGTATACAGCATTTTCAGACACATCCATTTGGCTCGGTGCAAGGCCGGTGCAGTGTACATCAACAAAGGTGGCGCCAGCGGAATCAGTGACCTTGCAGGAACATCCCGCAACAACCGTGGGGTGTTGTTGCTCGATATGCTGGTGTTTGAAACACATGAGGTACGGTCAAAACTCTGGTATACTAACTTATGTATTGAGGGCTCATTGGTGTCTGGAAAGTGCACAAAACACTGTGTAGCGATAGGGCCCCNAAGCGATACCTATAGTTGTTCAGAATACCCACATCTTAAATTGTTTGACAAAGTTGCCTAGATGCAAGAGACGAAATTAGCGATACCCCTAGCGATACCCTTTTGTCCAAAAAGTAGCCCCAGACCACTAATAGACCCTTTCCTCTTTTGCTTTCTTTAGCCTTTCCCCTTTCCTTTCTTTTCCTGTCCTTTTCCTTCCTCCTTTCCGTTCCTCTTCCTTTCCTTTTGCGGAATGAGAGACACTGCTTCCTCTTTTACTTTCTTTCCTGTTCCCTTCCTCTTTCTTTCTTCTTCCCTTCCTTTTCCTTTTCCTTTTCCTTTCCCCTTCCGTTCCTCTTCCTTTCCCCCTACGTTCCTTCTCCTTCCTTTTCCGTTCTTCTTACTTGCCCTTCCGTTTCGTTGCCTTTCCTTTTCCTTTCCTTTTCCTTTNCTTCCTTTCCCCCTACGTTCCTTCTCCTTCCTTTTCCGTTCTTCTTACTTGCCCTTCCGTTTCGTTGCCTTTCCTTTTCCTTTCCTTTTCCTTTCCTTTCCTTTCCTCTTCCTTTCCTCTTCCGTTCCTTTTCTTTTCCTTTCCATTTCCTTTTATGTTCCTTTTCCGTTCCTCTTTATTTTTCTTTCTCATTTCNCTCTTTTTTACAAAACCATGGTTAGCGATAGGGCCCCCCCAAAAGCGATACCCACTTTTTTTGAACCAAGCGAAGAACAAGAGTTTTGACAACGGCTCACATGGTCTTCGAAAGTTTGAGGCATTTTTCATTTAGCCATAAACTTCAATTCAGGTCTCCCAAAAAATGATGTAAAGAAACATCAATTGTCAATAAGTTTCAATACGTCTCATGTGAAACAATCTCAAAATATCCTGAATCAAAAAGTGTCATGCTCGCCATATGCCGATCGGCGAGTTGATTTTCTCTGCATGGTGCCCCAGGACACACTCAGCAGAATGGCGAGCTCTTGGGCGGTGCGCTCCAGGGAAGATATGGGAAGACAAAGCTGGGGACCAACTGGTTTCATGATGTTATAGAATGTTTGATCATGGTTGACCATGTCATACTTGATGTTTGAGGATCTTAAATTGGGTTTGATGGAGTTTAGATCTGTAAACCGTTAAACCGGTCCCCGTAAGAGCAATACTTTATGAGCAACTGCAAGCCATTGTGCAGTATAATAACAACATTGGATGGGATAGTGTGTTTGTTTAGTCACCGCTGAAATTGTTTAAGTTCTGACCAGGATTTGTGTGAGTCTTGACAGGACCATACTTCCCACGCATCTACCCCAATCGCGTGAAGGAGGAGGAGGCCAGGGTTCCCATGTGGTGCATCAAAGCCCATGAAGAACAGTTTCAGTTGCCGCGCGGAAGTTTTCATCCTGCAAAGCTGGTTGAAAGAGGCCGAGCATGTCCAAAGCTGAACTTGCTGAGCTAAAATAATTATTGGTTCTGCTGCTGCATGCTGCTACTTGGCTCAAGATTCCTCATATCTCCTTCTCCTTGCCGTTGCAAGAGGCCGGGGTCGCCACACTGAGAGGCATCATGTAGCCATAGTGTGCCCACACGTGCCATGTGCCACAGCGACGCCGAGGCTAAAAAGAGATGGCCATGCTTGGCGGGGGAAGGTGCAACGATTGCAACGGTGCAGATCACGCTCTGCTGGGGCCAACAGGTTTAGAACATTTAAGAACATTCAGAACGCGGGTTCAGGGTACTTGACGAATGGTGACAATAGACATGTAGAGACTCAGCAAGGAAAGATTTCAAGTCTGAAACATGTGATTCACGTATATTACAGTTATAATTCATAACTCATAACGTTCAAGCATTCTGTTGTGCTACCTTTGTGCGAAGAAAGTCATGTATGCCTATGTGCCAATGCCGCGCCAGTCGTCGGGCAGCCATCTTGGTGGAAGCATTTGGATCTGAAGGCGCCACACCATTCTTTCCAAAAGACGAGAGGCGGGGCGGCGGATATGGCAGGGCGCAGATGAACAAATTGACCATGGTGATGTGGTCGGCTTTGAACAAAAATGGAGGCAAATTCCTGTGTAAGAATCCCTACATGGCAGGATGAGTAGTATATACGGATTATACATTCTGTTTTTTTTGTTTTGATTATTGCTGGCAATCCCATTCTCGCCTTTAAATCTAGCCTGCACAAAGCTTGAAGTGTCTTGGGATGTTGGGGGCTTATTGGAGCCCATTGATCCATGACGAATGCTGTGTCACAGCTTCATGACCCGATGAGGATTCGGCAGCTGCTTCGGGATGCCTTGAACGAAGCGAAAGATCCTTTGGGAAGTTACTTGGAGGACAGCTGAATGCAGCTGAATGCAGCTGAATCGCAAATCTGGGATGACTTGGAGATGTCTCATGTATGTCTATGTCTAATGCATGTCTCAAGATTTCAGAATTTGGGAACCCAGCACTTGGTTCATATTGACAGAATGAATCCCTGCAGTCCTTTTGCAGGCAGCTCACTGTGCGAAACTGCGCAGTGACACAAATGAGACTGACTCCGTACATTTTCAGCATCAGTTTTGTCCAATCTTAAACATTCCGGTGACACATGACATTCCTTTGTGCGCATTCTGAGCAGGAGCTTGATGGTCGGCATTTTGAGATTTTGATTGATGCCTTCCGTTCTCATGAGGTGCAACATCTATTTTGCAGATGGAAAATCGATCTTTCTTCATCCTTGCCAGATTCTGCTCGTGATTTTTTTAGAACTTTCTCAGGTACCAAGGGGCGCCAACGTCATAGTGGAGGGACGCCTAGTGGAAGACTCGACACCGGGGCTTTTCGTCTTGGAGGCCCATCTCACTGTGGTGCTTCGTTCGATCTCTGCGGTCCGCGTTGTTCACCAGGTGGGAAAATTGGAGGCATGGAAGATCGACAAGTCGTGGCCGGATAAGGTGGGACATGCAGCGATTTGCCGATATCTTCAGTCCACATCCTATTGCAGATTTCAGGGCGAGTGTGTTGTTCAAAGCGCGTGGAGAAATTGGATTCCAGATACAATCCATGTCAAAATATGTCAAACCTGTTCGGATTTTGTCCGGCTTGGCAGGAAGAAAGAGTCCAGGTGTACCAAGAGTGCAGCTCCCCAGAGCGGTACCAGCACGACATATTCCGACTCAGGATCCATGATAGCAGATGCTTCAAAATGAGCAGAAAGTTTGGTTGTGTGAAAATTGCTGGCTTATGAACTGAATTGAACTGATATCCAAACCAAGGAAATGCATTCAAGTTGAATGTTTGGAAAGCGTCTTTGCATGGATGCAGTCGAGTTGTTTCTGCTTCCCGTTTCAGAACAGTACTGCAGGGAGACTCATAGTTGCCATTTTGGCTGAAGCTACTTGCAGCCAAAGCTGCTGTGCCCAATCCATGTAACACACCCACAATGCATTTTGATGCATTTTGGATTTCATCGCAATACTCAGGTGACGTTGCCCGTTGCAACACATTGTGTCAAGCGTTCAAGTCCTTGAAAGATAAGAACTGTGCAGTTGATCGCAAACATGAGGGGTTGATAGAGGTTGCATTGCTGTCTAATAACTGAAAATACTACTACATTACTAGATGATACTAGATGAAACTACGAAAAATCTGATGGAAGCAGCTTCCACTGTGTTCTCTTTGCCGTTCGCTACCCATTTGTGGCAGTGTGCTCAAAGACCGTGCGATAAGCGCGGCCATTTCAGCCCTGGCTGGGCTGGAAACTTGTTCGAAGATTTCCGTCCAGGTGACGTGGTGGCCGTGGATTTGCGGAGTAATCTGAAGCATTGCCATGCCAGGGTGGCCAGGGTGGCAGAAAACGCACCGGATGCACCGGGCATTCCACCGGGCATTGCACCAGGCCTCCAACATGATGAACTTTGTGTTGGATTGGCAAGGCGTTGCCAAGCTGGTAGAATATGGCTCCATTTGCCAGATGAAAGTGTCAAAAACGTTGCTTCTTTTTCCATTTCACGTTTGACGCGTGTACTTCCAAGCACTCCACAGCGTGTGCTGGTGGTCAACGAAACGGTAAGTTACCGCCGTTTGGCCAAGACGCAAGTTGGAAAGGCAGATGGAGTCTTGGAGATTGGGTCTTCCTTTGGAGAATGCACGCAGATTCTCACCAAACATGCGAAAGCTGTAGTTGGCATCGACAACAGCCAGGAATTGGTGGAGGAGAGTCGTCGCAGATATCCATTTTGCCAAATCGAGTTGCTAAACTGCTTCCACGAGCGTGAACGGTTGCTCGTTCTTTGCCGTGAGCTGCAAGAAAGAACTGAGAACTTCAAAATATTTGTTGATATTGGTGGTGACCGAACCTCCACTGCAGTATGTCGAATACTTGCCTTCTTGGATGAGGTGTTGAACAGTGTTCCATCTCCACTGGTGCCATGCTTGGTAGTGGTGAAATGCCAGGGTCTTTCTGAAGCAGCTGCTGCATGCTCCGATCCCATGGGCAATATTTCTGGTGACTGGTGGCAGACTTGCGCAGTCCCCAGTAGTACGCGGCAGCAGCGGAAGTGGGGCGTTGCACATGGATCTGAGCGGAGCTGTTGAGAGCCGCAGCGCCAAGCTCTCTGGCTTTCAGCTCTCCAAAAGTGTTTTGGGGGTTCTTCTTGCCTGCACCCACATACATACAGCAACGAGAGTTGTGAAGCGTGTGAAACCGCAACCCTAGAGCTGGTGTCATCAAAAGCACAGGCACTTCGGACAGGCAGTTTCAGAGCCGGCTAAAAAAAGTTGTTCTGCCTATGAAAGTTGTGAAAGTTGTACAGCTCTGTACAGCTTTGGGTGTTTTTGTTTTCCCTGATATCATTGATAATCAAGACTCCCCAGCATCCAAGGCCGGGCAGTGTCTTTGGCGAACTAGCTGTGATCCATCAGGTGGGGGTCAGTTCTGGTATACCATGCCATGCCATGCAATATCATCATGGAATCATGTATGTATATATATATATATCATAGGGATTATATACTACTATAGCAGATAGAAAAATCGTTACCCTTAAACATGAGATATTGAAACAAATCTCAGATACTGGTAGAAATGAATATGTTTGGATTTTTGGAGATCACAGATAGAAACCAGGGAATAATCTTATTTACAATCTATCTGATAGTCATGGCATACCCATACCGCACCACATCATACTATACCATGCCATTGGATTTACCAGACCAGACCATAATCCACTGACAACCATCTGATTTACCAGTTTTGCGGCGACTATTATTGGATATTATGTATATTTATGTATACTCATATGTTGGATACGGACAGACACGGAAAATGGATGATATGCTGGCAGTCACATGACACGAAGTGCGACGCTGACAAATTTGATCTGGGATCAAACCAGGATTATGATGTATAAATCTGGTAGCAATAGCGGATAAATTGCCATGTTAGATTATAACTATGATATGAATGGTAATGACTACAATTTGTCATATATAGTTGACCAAACATAAAACTCACCGGTCAGGATGTTCTCTGGATCAGTGACTCTGACAGGCTCCACGAGCTGCAACCGTGGAAGCTGTGGAAGAGTCGCACTCAGACCAGACACGAAATGGCTGGAAAATTCCAGATCAAGATATCCATATTTGAAAGTGGTGATTTGTGATTTGTCCGGTTTCCAGAGAATAGTCAATGTTTGGGAGCGAAACTGTTGTGCATTGATTGGAATCAGAGTTGTTTCATGCGCTTTGTACGGTAGACCCACTGCAAGTTTGACACGCAAAGATGATGACATCGCATTTATGCCCTCTCTCCCCTACTGGCCCTACTGTTAAGGCCTCCAGGATTTGGTCCGTCAGCAGACAGACGGTGGTCAAAATCACTAGGTCTTTCCAGGACTGCAGTGGTACAGCATCTTGTTGGACACCGTCAAAAGACATCAAACGATGATAGGGATTGAGACAGGGCATTTTCCTTTGTCTTCCTTGTGTTGCTGGGTACTTTTGTTCTACAACTGTCGTGCGTGCTTCTGACGGTATCACATTTTCTGATTCACATCAGCCATCTTTGAAGGAAGCAAAGCGGATGTACTACGACAGGAAACTTCAGTTCCTTTGACATGCAATTGGCGGTCAAAAAGAGTTGAACTGTTAAGGAAAGCGAGAGGGCATGGGTCAAATTCCCAGATTGATGGTTGTTTGGGGGGCTGGCGTGGCATATCTCTGTAGGATCTTTGTCAATATGATTTGTTCACCAATCAAAGGGGACTGCGGTCTTACACATCACTTTTGACAGTAGCAGCGACCATCAGCGACCTATATTGAAGGACTAGTCGGTGAGTCCCAAGAATCCTGCTCCAATTTCACCACACGTATTTGAACCGCAAAACCCTTCTATTTGACCTCCATCATTCACTGAACTTTTCAGGTCTGTTCACTTGCTTCAGCCATTGGGCCGGGAAGAAAGGCAACAGGCCGGAATGGGCATTTGAAATACATTGAAATGTATGTTGCTACAGGACTTACATAAAGGAACCAATCTAAAGTCTCAGGCAAACATGCTGGGGATAGATGCGGATAGCCTCTAGTTCCGTTTGTTGGCCAAGAATGAGATGTTGCCAACCAAGATTTGTTTGTGCTGTGTGTCCTGCTGAGTCCTACTGCTCTTACTGTAGCTCCGATGCTGGCAGGTCATCGAATGCCTTCGACCCCGAGTGTATGGAGCTGGTGATTTTATCATCTATGAAGGTGATGAAGGCCCAACGCCTGGTGACAAAATTATCAACCCATGGCCTGAGTGCAAGTTGAAGGTTGTAGATTCACCATACACTTTGGGTGTTCAATTCCCACACGATAGGGAGATATAGGGAGGACGTTGTTGTGTTGAGGTTGGAAATATCACATTCATTGCTTGAATTGCTTGGCTGCGGGAAGATCTACAGAGAAATTCTGGCTCTGCTAGGTCATGAGTTCTTCCTGTTGATTGAAGGTGAAGCTTCGGCCATCAAGGACAGCCGTTACATGCCGTTACCCAGTGATGCATGAAAACAAATTCAACATGCGCACCATGCAACGATGTTGTCACGGTGTTGGTCACCAGGAAGGACGTGTGGTCGCAAGCTATTTGTGCGGTGCTTTGCTGCAGCATGTTGCATTTCATGGCCCAGTTCCATTCATTTCCTGTTACAGCCTTGCCTTGATCATGGCTCAATAGGATTGCCGATCCCTAAGGCCAGGTGACTACTTTGGTGAGCTGGCACTACTATCGGCGAGGTACAGCTGAAACAGCGTCGAATTTGACAGTCTCAGCCATGGCTGATCTCATCAGCTATCCCATGCATGGGTGAATATGGGCCATCAACAAAGTCGGGTCTTTGGGAATCCGAGAATATAACGGTTTTAGATTCTAAATTCATGTTGAAACACATGATCAGACCTGGAGATCCTGGAGTTGTGACAGACTTGATTGGGTGTATGTAACATGAATTTGACATGAGCACAGCCTATGAGAGAAGTGGATCCAAAACTGAAACTTGAGGCATATAATGACTGGTGCCCCAATGTGATCCCTGCGTGTTGTGGCAGTCCACGTGCTGCCTCGGTGGTGGCGGAGACAGAGTGCACCTTAGCTGTGCTGTTTGAATCCGACTTCCGAAGGCCAGGGATGAAAGATGGTGAAAGTGTCGGGAATAGTTGGAGATCGTAAGACAGAAAGCAACATTCACTGAATTCGATTCTCCTTTTCTAAAAGCTTCTTTTGAAATGTTCTTTATCCCAGCCTATCATGCTGCGCAGGCTACTTGGACCCTTGGCAGAATTTCACCGTGTGGTGCCCAGGTCCTCCGGGCGCCCCATGGCATGCCATCATCCACGATGATGTGTTGAATGAATTCAAACATATTCAAACATGATGCTGAATGAAACATGATGCTTCATGTTTCGCAGCCCGAGGTCCTCGGGAAGCGCGGCAGTCGCGGCAGTCGCGGCAGTCGCGTGCCAGCTCTCGCGGCAGCTGTGGAAGTTGCGGGAGCAGTGTCTCTGAAGGCATCCGGTAGCAGTGCTGCGGTAGCGATGGCGCCCTGCCATGCCCAACGAAACATGATGAAAATTCGCGAAATGTAGAAAAACCTTTCTGATGAAATTGTTTGATGACCATGTTTGATTCACTTTTGGAATTAGATGCACTCCGGATTGACATTGTGGCCACCTGCTTGGCTTTCTTATTTATTTGATTCCATTTCTATATATCTACGTAACCCACATCACCTGCCCCTCAGCTGCTTGTGCTGTGATGTCAGATCGAAATTGGCGGCCATCACAGATGACAGGCCAGCTGAAACACCGTGCGAAGCATCAAGTTATCCAATTATGTCGTTTCTGTAGGATCAGCTGCGTTTCTCGGATTTAGTGTCAGCACGAATTGAAGTCGGAATTTGAATGAATTTGATATATCTTCAATCGCTTCCAGCATGGCGCAATCTTGATAAATATCCGATATATCTTGATAGACTTCAGCAGGCCGACGCGCAACCTTTGACATGGAGATGCAGCGAAGTTCGTGCGCTAGTAGCTGAAGGTCGGTCAAATCCAAATCCAACAGCTTCTAAGGGAGGTTCACAAATGGTTCATATGGTTCATAAATGATTGATAATGATTGATTCTCTTTGAGATTGGAAGGCTTTACTCATATTTACAATTATTCAGAAAATTATTCACATTGAAAACGGAGGCAAGAGCTTCAACCCTGCATGTGAGGCCCAATGCTATAACCCTGCTTTTTCTGCACTGCTCCAGGTACGCGTCCCGGATGTCCAGAAGTTGACACCAGAAGCCAAGAGCATCTGTCAGATGTTGTGGAATGTTGTGGATGAGCCGTGTGATCTCGTACTTGTAGCGCAGCAAGATCACATCATATGAAATCATATCAAATCATATCAAATTAAATTTAACCAAGGCCAGGGGCAGCTATTGATTGTTGTTCGATCCGTTTGATGGTGTCCAGTGGTGCCCACGCCCACAAGGAGGCAGAGAATGGTTTCTTGACCTCCAACAGCTCGAAATGTTTCCGTGTTCCCTTTGCTGCGCAAGTTGCAGCCTTGCAGTGGCCCGGACACTGAATGTCTTTTTCATAGTCATGGAAACCACCGTCAAAACAGGCTCAGTTCACATCTTATGATTCAGGCAATGGGTTATGTGGGTTGCTCATTTGTTGCAACTATTGTAGTTGGAAACTGCTGACCGGTTCGGTGTTCGGTGCTGCCAGCCCTCTTTGAGTTGGTTCACATCTGTGACATTTTGTGACTACGACGAATCAGGTCTTGCAGAACAAGGCACTGCGAAGGTATTCGACATTTACTGGGTGATTTACAGTACATTTGAGGTGATAGTGATAACAGTGCAAAGAGGTCATGCAACAGGTTTCGTTGGGTGGAATTAAAACCCCAATTTGTTGACTAGGACTGAGGGCATTTGAGGGCTACTGAGGGCTACTGGCTCAATATATTCGGTGAAATTGAAGCATGGATGGAACTTAAAGGTCTCAGGGGCTTGAATTTGGCACGGCTCCAACGAAGTTGGCTGCATGCATAAGTCGACTAAGTCGCTAATGGAACGTTGGAATCTCAGCTTCTTAAGAAGCAAATGGAACTTGACAAGAAATCAATGAAAACAAGATCCCTTCCGGAGTTTGGGAACGTTTCCAGCTGAGATTCTGAATTGGTCTTTGCAGTGAAAGTATCCCGCGAAACTTGAAAAGTGGACGCAACTGACGGACCTGGCGGGAATTAGGTGAGTTCTCAATGTCCACAGGCTTTGGAAGGCTGCAGTAGGATGGTTGAGAGACCAAGATCCCAATTTCTTAGCGTTCAGTAGCAGAAGGCTTCCTTGCCGTTGAGTTGCTCCAACTTGTTACACTTCCTTGCTGGTGACATGTGATTATGAGTGACAAGTTCTTGACTGGTTGTGTACTACAAGACTTCCAAAATACTGACGGTCCCCGTGGTTAGTTACTTTGCGTTGAAGATTGGAATTGCCAACATGCACAGGAATATCGTGCCCAAAACCGCATCGTGGGCCGCTCCCCCCAGCCCTGATCTCAGTCACATGCTGCCATCAATACGATATAATCTTATGTGACAATTATGTGGACAAGATTGGAGAAGTATCGTACCAGAATCCTGGCTGTGTTGTTTCTGCTGTCAGGCCCAGTTCCAATGCTAAATCCATGCGCACTTTTGTTCAGATGTTCAGATTTTGTTCAGATTTGCTGAGCATTTTGTGACCGACTGAACCCAGGAAGATTGTGAACCTGGGCGTGACGCTGGCCTCCAATGCGAGCAAGTATGTATCTTTTACCAAGGCACTGGGCGCCGGGGGCATGGGGCACCATAGATTGGGGCATTGGTGTCATCAAAACTCATCAAAACCTAGGACTGCTAGCACCTTAGAAAGGACGCGTGAACAAGAAGAGCTTCTCTTGGCAAAGATGTTGCCTAGTGGATGGTGAGCTTTTTGATGGCCCATGGTCAACAGTGTGACCTGCCCAGTACCATGTGGGTTCAAGAAAGCTTGTCAACGGTGATAAGATGCAGCAATTTAGCAACGTGCTGTTGCGGTTGCACATGCCATGAACGCCTGGCAAGGCTCTGGTGACATCTGGTGACACCTTGGTGTTTGGGTAATTTTTGGTACAAAATCCTGTCCGAAAATTCAGCTGTCAGGTCGTCGGCAAAAAAGACTGAACATAGATCCGAGTGAATTGATTAGCTGCTCTTCTTAAACCGTTCCAAACTGATGTGTGCGCCTTTTAATTTTCGAAAACCAAAAAGTGCTGCGGCGGGTGCGAAAGACTCTGAAAGACTCTGGATCACAGACAACATGCTGATGGATCGACATGTTATGACATGTTTCATGTTCACCCAAGTCCACAAGAAAGTACCCCCGTGATATTAGGGTCAATCATCGAAGAGGATCAACAGAACATGATTTTTGTGAGGTTGAGTTGGATGGAAGCAGAAGCAATGATCACTTCATGAAACAAGAACGAACATACGTTGAGCATTGGTTCTCATGATATTATTACGTACCTTTTGTGATGTGGTGTTGGCTCAAGTGTTCTCAAGTGAAATATGCATCCAGGTGTCAGTACAGGAAACATTTCGGCGACACAAACATACCTAGAAACCATCCACCACCATTGGACAATGGATGACAATGGACATGGTCTGAATTCGATGACTTTTGCATCTTTTTGCTAAATTTCAATACTTCGCAGTGTTTGAAAAGTGTTTCAAGCAAGCAGTAGAGTCGCTGGACCCTTGTAGACCCTCAGTGCTCTCGGCTGGTCGCGGCTGCATTGCAGCACTGCAGCCACGATGTCGATCATCAAAAATGCGCCGCAAGCACCAGAAAGGCGCCAAGTTTCTAGCGAATCTCAGATTCCCAGAGATTCCCATAGAGATTTTCATAGATGTGAATGGATGTGGATGGGTAGTGTAACGTCTCTTTGCCAGGCTGGATTGGATGTATGAGCAGAGCGCAGCATCTGTGAAGCCCAATGACGATGAGTTGATGAACATGCCTATCTCTGCTCAGAAGGCACGCTGTCGATCTGCAGACGGAAGGTTTCGGGAGCCATTGCGTATTACCACGGCCAGGGTCATGGTGATTTTTGTGACATGTCCAAACAAATGGACTCTTCGCCAGGACAAAGACATTGAGGATGTCAAGAACTTGCAGTGCCTGGTTCTGCAAGATCATTTGGGCTTGAATTGCCTCACTTGGTATGTCCTGGTTCATCTGTTGATTCTGTTGTATGCCATGCAGCTTCTTCTTTACGACTGAACGTGCAAGGTATGTGCAACTACCTTGACTATGTGATATGTGCTCGATATGTTTTTGCATGTTCACACTTTCACAGTTCCGTCAAACAGTTTTGTCAAGCCGAGGGGCAACACTGCTGGCTCTCTCTTCCTAACCAGTGCCACCAAGACTACCGAGGACATCTAGTAGAGTCCTGCATTTTGTTTGCAATCCAGCATGGCAATGTCATCTTCCTGGCAACATCTTTGAATTATGTATCATATTACATATTATATATTTATATACAAGTATATATGTATAATATTTGTATATTACAAATATGTCAGATTTCAGTTTTAGCTGCCTCCCCAGAATGCAGGACATGGTTCGAAAGCTGCGAGAAGATCCACTCTTTCAGATACGTCGACAAGAGCAAGCAGCAAAGGAAAGCATGTGCTTCCCTTGGCGTCAGATTCTCCGTGGTTTAGATGATCTCCACAAGCCAGCATGCCGCAGCATGCCAGCATCCCGGAGACATGCGCTGTAGTGTGTTCCTAGGATGACAAATCCCCTCATCATGGCAAAGATCAAAAAGAAGCAGGAAAAGGCAGCAAAGTCAAGAGCCCAGAGATGCACAACTTGGTGCAGAGATAAGAGTTTTCATGAAGGTGTCTTTATTGACGATTTGTTGATAGGTGTTGATACTTGTTGAGTGTTTTAGTCGCAGAGAGCCAAACCTTTTAGTCGTCATACCAGCCTCCTGTAAGTTCATCCAAGGAAAGCAGCCAAAAAAGAAAAGAAAGCTGCTAAGAAGGAGGAGAAGGTGCAGAAAGCTTCACCGCTTCTGGCAAAAATCCAGTGGTTTCGATTGGTTTCCATTGGTTTCCGTTGCCGAACAGTCTAGAGATCATTTTGGTTTGGATTGTGACAAGCCTGGTGCACAATGAGGAAAATCCATTTGAATAGCACTGGGGGTTTGTGTTCAGCCAAGAATACGAGGCCTTGAAGAAAGCCGCAAAGGCGCGGCAGCTCAAGTTTTGTTCGTCAACAAGCTCCCAACTTTGCTTTGACCAGCTTTGGCCAAGGGTAAACACATTTCAACACATTTCGACTGCCTCAAACAGTCAACAAAGGCTTTAAGGTGCCTTGAACTGCCTTAATCGACAGCGATCGACATGTGTGACTTCCCAGGCAAAGAAGAAATCCAGCAGTGACAGCTCAGAGGCGCCTCCAGCCCCTCCACCGGTGCCTCGGAGCGAAGTGGGAGCACAGCATGCAACAGCCGTTGAACAACCTGCTGGGTCAACAAGTCAACAACCTTAGGAAGAATAGGAAAAGTCATGAAATTTCATCATACACATCTATAATTTATAAGTATAGACATAACATGAAGTGCGATAGAAGGAGATGACACCTCAGCAATCCGAAGCACGGACGAGAAAAATGAGTGAAGCGTCCAATGGTCGTCCATTGCCCCGGGCTCTGATGCCCGAGTCCACTTTGGAGGCAACCTGTGGTGCAGAGAGGTTGTGCCGGTTGCGCTTGTGGAAACAGGTTGATCAATGTTGATCAATGACTCGTATCAATGTTGATCATGTCCAGCTCGCATCCAACTCTAGTTCATCTAGTTCTTAAGTCTGGACTTTAGACCTTGTACGTATCAAGGCCGCTGCGCCCAGGCCAGAAAGCGAGAAAGGGAAGAGCCACCTGAGCCTCTCGGTCAAAGAGCAAGATCCAGAATGACCTGGATTCTGACCAGGTATGAAAAGGTCAAGTAGCTTCCAGCTACTGATCACATCAAGATCACACCATATCACACCCCATCACCTTGTGATGAATGGCTTCTGAAGGGCACTTTTTTGTCATGGCGATCCGACCTGACCCAAGTTCTGGAGGGTAACAGTGGCACCAGGTGACACCAGGTGACCTCTGCTGTGACCAAGGCCGGACCTGTCTGCGCTTGGCCCCAGCCAAGTTGTGCTCAGCAAACGTATGGAACATGCCTGGGATGCCCAGTGTGCCATGCCAAGCAGTCAACAGTCAACAGTCAACACAGCAGTGAATCTGCATCTGACAATGCACATGACAATCACCGATTCACTCACCCTGAGGAAATGCGAGTGAAGCAGCAAAAAGATGCAGCACTAGCTAGTCGTGGTCTGGGAAGGCGCCCGTGGCACTATAGACTTCACAGAGCTTGTTTTGCTGTACAGTACAGAACTCAGATGTGTTCGAACATTGGGCAGCTTTCATAATTTGGAGATTTATAGCAAAGTGACCAGAACTAGATTCTTTGCATTCAAAGGCATTGGTTCCAACTGACTCGCGAAACCAACAGAGACAGTGTATCTCAAAGCGCAGGCGAATGACGGATGAGGAGAAAGATCAGCGAGTGCAGCAAATGAGAGCCAGCACCTGAGATGTTGACGACCCCTTGGCGACCTCTCCTAGAGGCAATTTGCAGATGTCAAACGTTTCAAACTTGCGTCAGATTTGACAAAGTTTTGACCAGTTTTGGCAAGACTTCTTGGAGATTTGAGGTTGATGCCAAAAAGCATGAGAGGCTGTGCTCGCAAGTGAGTTTTCGAGTGTGATGTTTCGATGTCAGGATGCTTTCTGCACTCCAGCTTCATCCATACATTATATTTCAGCGATTTAATGTGATTCAAAATGATTGTGATTCTGTTCTGCAAGAGTGACAATGTCACTATTGAGCAAAAGCGGAGAAGGATACGGTTCACTTGTACTTTGCAGGATGAAGGATGATCGGATAGCTTCTGCCGAAGACAGGGAAAAACAGATCGAGGACAGTACATATCTTCTTTGACACCTCTGACATGTTTTTTCTGACAGAGAAACAGCGACAGCAAATGACAGCAAGCAACATTCACAAAAGGAACTAGATCCTTTGACAGTGCTGTTCTGTAGGAATTGGAAGCAAAGATGAGAGAGAAGTCTGATCAGTGACACACTTGGCCTGATGTTGACATGGTCAGAGCAAGATTGCATTGACCGAAGGAAATCCTGCACATGACCAATGTGCATTTGGTATCATTTGGTGGCGTTACTTATTATACCACGCATAAGAGCTGCTACATGAAGGATCAGTTGTTGAATAGAAATGCATCCTTCGCTTCTCAGGAAGTATTTCCGAGATCTGCGGAAGGATGCATACGCCGCCGACGCAGAGGTGTGCGAACTCCCGGTGTTTAATCGTGGCGTTTGGGCGTGTTAAGCCGGCATGATCTGCACCCAGGCTTTCAGAATGATTTTCGGCAATAGTCCGAAGTATTTGTTATTGTTGGGAGCCCATGTGAAGCTATGTGATGGTTGCTCCCTGCCAGATGTCTGTTGCGGACCGCATCAAGACGCAACGCCATCGGCGGCAGAAGACACTTGCTTGCAAACCTGCGCCTATCTTTGTTGCAAGTTGCATGTTTGGTTCGCAGACTTGTGCTTTGTAGCTGGACATAGACCTTGAAAAGTGTCATGCTGATCAACTCTGTGGCATCCAAGGAACATCAATGTCATGCGCTCAGATTTTCAGCGCAGATTCAATTCAAACGGCACAAAACCAGTGGCAGCCACAATAGAATTCTGTGGTCCTGAGAGTCATCCACCAAGGATCCTCTGGAAAAGGACTAACGTGCTCGTCGTGAGAAAAAGCCAAACACTGGGAGTCACTTGGTTTCCACAAATATATATTTTATGTATATAATGTATATATATATATATAATATATATACTGTATAATATAGATATGGAATGTACGTATATGTACGTATATATACCCCCAGGCCGGGGGTGCCGTCCAGAGGCTTGTCATGTCACCAACTCTTTGGGGTTTGTTTGGAGTTTGTTTGGTGTTTGTTTAGGGTTTGTCTTTGGTTGATCTAGGGTGTCATTTAGTTTTTTGTTTTTTACCACGGCGTCAAAAAGATTTTGCTTTCAAGGCTTACTTAGGGTTTCATGTCAGATATAGGTTTTTAGGGTTTAGGATTTATGATTTAGGGTTTCGGGCTTAGGGTTTTGCATTTTGGAAACAAGTCTCGTCAGCGATTTGGCCAAACCGCCGACATCCCAAAAGTCATGAAACACTGGCCCTGCGCAGTCAAACGCACTTTCCCGGGCAGCACCTCCGTCCTGCCTGTGTATATATATATATGTATATATATATATTGTGTATATATACTGTCATATAAATATATACATATTATAGGGATAGAATTTATACAATGCTTTGGAGGACATTATCAACACATTCTTTATTGAACAAAGCGAGCTTTGCTAAATTGCGAACAACGAAGCCACTTTCTGTTTTTTTGATAAATGAAACAATTACATATCTGTAATTGAATTGATCGACACGCCTGAAAATTCTAACCTCAAAAAGGGACACTAACACAACAGGAGGCAACTACACAATTTCACCGATTTTGGGGATCATATTGATCTTAAGAATAGGTTTCTTTGTCCGGACATTTCTATCCTTAGTTCTTTTTTTGAGATTGGTTGATTGCGTGATTTTGCCAAATTGAAACATATTCCAAGAATAATGAACTTAATGTAGAGGTGACACCAACAGCATCAGCGATCATATGATTATGATGATGATTGTGATGATGATGATGATGATGATGATGATGATGATAAGAACAGAGAATGAACATGATGAAAAGAACATCCATGATGAGAATGATGCCCTGGATGAAAACAACGAAAATAAGAAACACATGAACAATACTACAGTAACGGAAATAACTACAACAATAATATTGCATATGGATGTGTATATATGTATATATGTTATTACGCAAATAGCAGTGTGAATTATACACAATATGATTGATGCAAAATGATACATATATATATATATACACATACATAATGTAGATAATACCCACCATAGACTGGACGGTCTTGAGGCCAATGGGAACTGCTCTTGAAACCTGCTTTCACAATCCCCTGCATTCAGCCCCTCCTACGCTCAGTCAAAGAAAGCAATCTTGTTTTGCACGTTGTGTCCGGAGTAGTTGAGAACAATGCTTTGACCAAGACTGGAACATACACATGTGGAACACCCCTCTTAGTTTGGTTGTTTTTGCAGGCCCAGTTGCAGCGTTGCAAAATGCCCCTGTTCACAGTTGCGAATGTTGCAAGCTTTTTTGGCTCGACCGGCGATTTCAATTCTGGCATCATGGCCGAGAGGCATGGTCTACGTGCCATGGGGTTGCGTGACAAGTCTGGTTTTTTGTTGTTTGTTTGTGGGATACTTGACTGGTTTGGCAACTGACCTGACATGATGGGGGCTTGGGATGCTGGAAAAGGCTAGTAAGGCATTTGTGGTACGGAGGTTCAAGTGAATCACAAGGCTCCAAGCAGTGTTTGCCACTTAAGGCACCAAACCTGGGGTCAAAAGTTTTCGCAACTGAGGCAATTTGCAGATAATTTTTAAGACCACTAAGACCCACCGAGCTGTTTACTGCCAGTTTGAGATGTTTTGGTCTAAACATGAGCATGTCAGTCTGCTCAGTTTGACTTTTTGGCCAACAGCCTGAATTCAGCTTTTGGCTGCATCATAAGACTCAACGGAGCAAAAACAGGCATCACCTTGTGTTTTCTTTGCTCTCACCCTCAAAATTGTGAAACCAATCAGGTCAGTTGCAGCCAGTACAAACTTGCATGACTTGTGCCCTGGTTTGACAAGGAAATATCAAAACCTGGGTTTGCCATGTTTCCAGCTGTGCTTGGTTCCCTTTTGATAGGGACCCCAGTGGGATTCCTATTCTTCGCTATTGTTGGACTGGGAGAACTGCTGCCTGGACATCCGATGTACAACGTTTTGGCTTTGACCTTCGACCAAGTGATTGGGCCTTTGGCCTTTCGGCTACCCTGTTCCGACTGGATCTGACTGGTCATTGGCTTTGCAGAACTGAAGTTGCGTTAAAACATGTTAAAACACTTCGAGCTTTGCAAATGCACTTTGTTTTTCTTTGGTCTCCCTCTGTCAAGCTGTCACAGCATCAGTTCTCATCCTTTCACTGATCAAATTCTTCAGGCGAAGCCGGCGAGTGGCCGTACTCTCTTGCCCGGAGCCTCGGTGATCTTGGTGGGAGGTCGAAAGCACAACTGACAACCGATATCACCAATACTTTTTTGAGCAAAATATGGAAACAGTATGAACATGTATGACATATATTGAAATATAGTCGAAATAGTAACAAAATACATAAAATCGTAAAACAGATCACCAGATGCATGGTGCAGGTGGTGCAGCTGCTGCCGGAGTAGCCTTTGTGGCGCCAGGCGCAGGAAAACGGAAAATAGCGGTGATCATGAGGAAAGATTTCGGAAAGATCTTTTAATAAATGCAAGCAGCAGATTTGGCCATGGTTAGGGATGATGAGGGGAGAATTCAAATTCAATTGACACGACAAATCTTGAGACTCGGACTGGGTTGCAGGCTTCCACGCCCCGTCTGGCAAGCCAACCAATGTTGGTGAGGCGTTCGGTGGTGGAACTTGGGAATGGCAAATGCAACGTGAGATTTGCGAGATTTGCAATCAAGAGATATAATTACACAATTTATTTGTTTTCTCTGGCTAGTGGTTTGAACCCTTTCTTTGCTTTCAATTCTGCCGATCTCAAATGTTTGAACAATTTCTTTACTTTTCATTCTACAGATCTCCGGATCTCAAATTGATTTTCGTATTTTCTTTTGGGATTGGTGGGAATGCATGGTTCAATCACCAATCATTCCAACCATCATTTCAGATCAGACGAACTCGTGAGGCGCCGCGCGGTTCGTCGGCCGGATGGATTTCGCCCGCTGTCCCGGCGTCGATGCCGTTGATGCTGGGGCCTCGGTGCAAAGTTCCACCAGCTGTCGCCAGCTGCTGATGGAATGCTCATGGGATTTAACCGATTTAACTATCAATTTTAGGGGTTCAATATGGTTCAATGGGGTTTATTTGTCCCTGATATGGGGATATCATCTACAAATATTGATATATTACTGATAAGTATTGATAAATTGATGATTGATTGGTTATTGAATTACACCTGGGTATGGAGATTCTTGAAACCCACAAGAGGAATACACATGAACCAACCAATGTAATGGGATGAGATTGGGTTATTTTCATACATGGCCAAAACGGGCTATCATTTGAAATTGCAGAAATGTGACAGTCTTCAGCTGCCAGCCATCCATTTTTTTTGGGCATTTCCTCGTTTCGACTCATCGATTGATAGATACTACTGCCATTTTTATTAAAAGGAGAGCGAAGAGGAGAGAGAAATGAAGTCAAACCGAACAGTGACGACTTTCCGACTTTCCAGTTCAATCACAATGAGTTTCATGAATATGTTCAGACATTTTTCAGATATGTTCAATATATGCAAAGCACATGTCATCGACCGCTTAGGTCGCTGTCTTTGGCAGCAGCAGCTGTGACTTTGGCAATGCGACAGAAGAGGCCAATGCAGATGTGTGAGAGTGGCGAACTAACCTTCGGCTTGTGATGCCCTGAAGCTTTCGACCTTGACTTTTGAAACGAAGATACTTGCATGCGTTTGCAGGAACGGGCCTCGCTTGGCCCTCAAGAACTTGAACGCTTTCAGTCTTCTAGTCAAAGCGCAGAGGATAGGGACCTTGTCTTGTCCACGAGTCTCTGCTTGAAGAGCGAAAGAGTTGCAAATCAAGCTCCTTCTGTATCCAGACCTTGCCTTGGGAAACATGAGGTGCTGTTGCACGCAGAGGTCTATTTGATGGAATGGAGGTGTGATGCATTGAGTTGGATATTGCCATGTTGGAATTTTGAAGTTGGGTATTGCTGTGTTCACTTGGGTGCTGCAGACTTAAGAGGCACAATGCAAGTATTGAACAAGGATTGCCAAAAGAATTTGAGTGAGACATCCCTGGTGGGAGACATTCTTTCTGCGACATGACAGGCGAACCTGGAGCGGAAGTTGCAAGAACAATTGCAGAGGCAAATGTGGCAACAACATGTTATAAGATTAACATATACTGATATACGTGTGACATAATATGATATGTCTATATATATGATATATGTATCATTCTATTTTCGATACACTCATTATATACACAATGAATACATATTTGCAACATGTTGCCACTGCTACCACGCACAAAGTTCCGAGCGCTGAAGCTGCACAAAGTGGCTACGCATTTTTGCTCTTTAGGCGCAGCCATCAAGCAGCGCAGATTGAGAAGGGAGCTGAAGACCTTAAAAAGCAGATGGAGGAGAGCCCATATGGAATGGGCGCTTTCGCACTTAATCCAAAAAAACTCCTGGATCATTTTGATGCTTGAATCTATTTCATCAGAAATTGTTGTAATCATGCGCTTTATTGAAACTCATAGATATAAATGATGAGCAAACACGCTACCGATGCCTGTTTTTTGTGACTATGTCTTGAAATTCACTGGACTGGTCAGAGGGTTTGCTCCTATTCAAGCCCTGGTGTCCTTCGAATTGGAGTTTTCCGGCATGTGTTTCGGTCAAGGTAGTCCTCAAAAAGGCAGCAACCACGCAGTGCAATAATTGGATTTGAACTGCAGGAGCAGTTGGAGGTGGAAAGACGTGAGCAGCCTAGAGTAAAGAGTCTCAAGAGGAAACATGACGTATGATGTGTGATCCACAAGACATATTATATCATCAATGTTATGTACTGTTTACATCTGCTTGTGATGTATGATTTGCCATTAGCAGCGTAGGTTCGTTTCCCATATACAATGAGAAGGTTTGTCCATCGACGCAGCAAGGGACTTTGGGATTCTCTTGCTCAGTCTGCTGTCTGAATTTCTGTTGTTAGGTGTTGGAGAAGAGCTGAGGATGCAGATCGCCATGTTACAGGTGCAAGCGCAAACATGTGCAAACACGTGCAAACGGTTGAATTCACTTTCTGGGGGTCACAATGCCCAACAATACTTGGGTATTTGTGTCATACTTGTGTCATACTTGTGTCATACTTGTGCTTGGCAGGAAATTTACACTGAAGTCAATGACAAGCTGGAGATGTCGCAGATTGCAGCGCAAAAGATGCAGGCCAGGCCGCCAAGCCGCCGAGCCGCCAATCCATCCGAAAACATGGGGCAAATCACTACATTTCAATACGTTTCAATATGTTTCAATATGTTTCAACATGTTTCAACATGTTTCAATGGCATCTTCAAAGAACATATATCGTGTGTAGAAACATTGAAAATAGGGATTTGGTGCTACTCATGGTTCATACCCGCCTGTCCAAGACTTTTTCCTCCCTTGGCTGGCTTCTTCTAAAAAGTGCTTTTGTTTTGTTGTGAAAAGAGTTTCTACAAATCACATGCAGAGTTCTTGTACGCCGGGATTTGGCTACCCGATTATCCATGATCTCAAGGGGACAGAACCTGCATGTTCGCAATGAGAACGACAGTCTTGTGGAATGCCATGCAATGCCTCAAGCAGAGAGAAATCGGAACCTGGATCTGCTGGCAGGGCGCACGTATTGCAAATCCTAATCGAATGGAATATGTTGGAAGATGTTGACAATGAGCATTCAATGGGTTACACAATGGGTAAGATGGGTATGCACATGTGACACATGTGTGGGTCTCGTCAGCCCTGATCTGGATGACGGTTCACGATTTGCAGAACCTTCGGGTCACGCTGCAACAAGAACTCTTTGAGGTCTGTAAATTATCAGCTTGCTGGCATTTTTCTTTTGAATCAGCCGTCTTTGTTTTCAACAGAAGCCAAGTTTTTGAACATGCCTTCAACTCTTCCTTTTTATTCTCGAAATTCCGCGATAATAGTTTACGGATCTTTAGGGTGTGTTGCAGCTACTATCTCGCCCCTACATCCACACTTCACAGGCCAGCCGGAACGAGCTGCTGTCGGAAATGGCCAATTTGCAGGAGCGGCTTGCGTCTGAGCCTTGGAAGATCTGGAAGATCTGGAAGATCTGGAAGATCTGGACACGTCGCTGGCGGTGTTTACGACTTGTCACTTTGCCATGTTTCACTTCAGTTCCAGATGTTCCAGATTCCAACAGAGTCTGCCTTCACCAAAGGGTACCGAGTATCAACTACCATCAAACAATGGTGCATTCACCAGCGCAAACTGCGCCAAGTTTGCTTGGTCTCTCACAGCATAACAACGTTTGGAAGGCAGTTTGCAAATGTTGTACTTTTTGGAGTTGGATTCGGGATGGAATTCTCGAACCAAGACATTCGACATTATAGAGATTGTACGTAGCATTTTTTGAGCCCGTCTGTGTTCCTTGCAGGCAAGCTGATGCTGAAAGTATTCAGCGACAGGTGGAATTGGAGGCTGACATCAAGCAGAAAGAGGACCGATGCACGCTGCATCTTTTCTTCTCATGCGGTCGTGGATTTCTTTTGATGCGTCGGTTTCAACTGGTGATGTCGAAGGCCTTCTTGGCCAATCTATACAAGCTTCAGTCAAATTCGCCCGACATTCCACAGCTATTAGGCTTTATGCCTCAGTTCTTGCTTAAGTCGTGTTGCTGGAGGATCGAATTACTCAGCTCGAGAAGGAGAAGACGACCCTGATGGAGAATTTGAAGCGGGGTTGTGTTGCTGCACGCTGTGACAGTTGTGCCGTTGCTTAGCCTGATCGCAAATCATGTTTTCACAGCATGGGCATTCTTTTCCACAATGTGGCACCTCCTTTGAGCCTTTGTGCTACTTGCATTTGTTCAATACATATAACGAAATGAGTCTTGTTTTCTATGGTGTGACAAAACCAATTCCGATGCAGATTGGACCTTCCCTCCGAATGGCTCATTTTGTTTGTTTTCGACTGACGGATCTGGTGTTCTTTTGCAATCTGCGAGCACTGTTCAGAAGAAGGTAAGTCATGTGGTAAGTCAATGTAAGTCATGTGAGTGATTGCGTTTTCCTCCTGAGCTTTCCAGCATTGTTTTTCTTGTCCCCCGTGGCCTCTTCCAAGCTATGGCTTTCGTGCGCGCTCTCCCCCAACTGATTTCGGTGAGCAGAAGTGCTTTTAGAACCCGGTGGATAAACGTCGAAGGTAGCGTGTTTCGAAGATTTCTTTGTGGGTGGAGAAGTAGGAACAAAATCGGATGTGGCCTGTTGGCAATGATGCATTTCATCGGGAGAAACATTTTGCGATTTGACGGTATCACGACATCATGGCTTTTGCATCCCCCCCGGACTTCATCCAATTACTTGTGTAAGAACATGTTGAGAATAGCAGAAAAAACCACCAGCCCCATGAACAACCCACGCTTTCGATTGTAGGCAACTGGGCAAGCAAGTCAAGGCCAGGAGCAGCATTTAATCTCATTGCAAACATTTGTGCAACCATTTGGTGCTGGATTTCTCTCGGTTCAAAACAGCGCAATCTCCCAAACCTTGCAGGCAGACCGTGAAGTCGCAGAAGCGAAGGTGGGCCAACTGGCATTGGCTGTAGTTTGACCATCAATCTATTGCATACTATTGACTATTGTATACTGTTGCATATTATTGCTATCATTGACTGTGATCATTGAGTGTTAGTATTACTACTGTACTTGTAGTTGTAGTTGCAGCAGCAGCAGCAGCAGCAGGTGGTGGTGGTGGTGTTGTTGTTGTTGTTGTTGTTGTTGCTGCCGCTGCTGTTGTTGTTGTTGTTGGACCAACTTTTCCCAGTTTTCCTTTCATGGCCCCATGGCATCCCCAGTCTGTCGTATCTCAGGAAGGCGCCTTGCAGACACAGCTTGCGCAGATCGAAGCTCAGTGCCGGCCTCAGTGATCTCGGTGATCGCCTCAGAGATGGAAAATATCCCATTTGTAGTTAGATGTTACTATATGTTCCCATTAGAACCTCCATTTATAGGGCATGTCCAATTGATTCCAATTGCAATTTTTGATGAAGTCTGGTAAGTTTAATGATTTTTGATGATTTTGATGTCAATTTGACAGAACTTACCTGGAATGAAAACGAAACATATTGAATCCGTCACCTGAGTCACCTGAGTCTGAGGTTGGAGGTGACGACCAATGCGACTGAGCAGGCAACGCATCTGACGACGCATCAAACGCATCACGCATCTGTGCCCGGGCCCCGTTCTGGCCAGGCCAAAGGCGAGCTGAAGAGTGCGAAGGACCAGCTGCAGACCCTCAACGCCAAGGCGCGTTTTCTGATTTGTTTTAGTGGTTTTAGATCATGTAATTTTTTCATATAAGATGCGCAGGCAACGGTGAGTTACACCATGTTACACCACGGGATTCTTGTGACAGGAATCAAAATCAGTCACTAGTTACACTAGTTCATGGTTTCAATCATATATATCTAATATTTTTTCATCATGGTTCACACCTTTTCATTTATTGGTCAGTATTTTCATTCAGGTTCGGGATGATGATCTTCAATGACCAGCGGCCAGGTGGCGCAGCTGGATCAAGCTCTGCAAGGAGCACGCGCCAAGGAAGTGCAGCTAACCCAGGAGATGCAGGAGCGGAGCTGGGCGATATCCGGAGCCGGTCGAGTCAGCAGTGCTTACTTCACAGGATTTCTAGGTCTCAGCATGACTCAGCCTTTAAATCTTGTTTTTCAATGTTGATTGACTACTTGTTCAATTCTATTTGTCAGCTTTCCTTCCTATTCCTTCGAAGGCTTTGACTGTGCTTGAAGTGTTTCGTCATGTTTGAGTTTGCACCGCGTTGATATGGCAGGCAGCCTCTGTGGAAGTGAAACGTCTGCAAAGCGAACAGAAGGTCTTAGAGGCGCATGGATGGAACGGCTCCTGAGGGTGTTGGCTCCATCCTTGCCATTCTGGTTTTACTGAGGCAGATATCTCTGATGCACTCCAGCGTGAACGAAATCTGGCGGTCCAGCTTGCCAAGGCCCTCGAACTCTTGAACTGTTTCAGAGCTCATGTAGGAAAAAATGGTGCGACGTGCGACTCTACCGATTTCTGCCAGGCACAGGAGAAAAACCAAGGCTTGGAAGATCGTCTGCCAAAGATGGAGGAGGAGAACCAGAAGCTTGTCAATTCACGCAGAAACGAATGTCATGATGATGAGAAACATGTGAGTTCCCCGTCATCCCATGCAGTGTTTCGTTTCGGTGGCATTCGGTGAGAGCCTTCCAAAGACTATGCTGCTCCACTGTTTGTTTGTCGACATTTGTTGGCTGAGCTTTGCAGTGAGGCTGCTTTTCAGGGAACTGTCATCCCTAATTCGGCTTGCGACCTGTTGAGTTGGTTCTACAGGCTGAATACATATTCAGTCAAGCGCTTGCCACCAGCCCTGTATAGTTCTTTCTCCAATGCTCCAGTGACTCCAGTGAACTTGACAGATGCATTTTTATCGGAACTTGCAAGGGCAGTTCTTTGACAGTCTCTGGTTTTGACTCTCAGTCTCTTCCCAGTGTCCTTTTCCATTTCGTTCTCCAAGGAAGCTGATGCGACGAGTCAACCTTTTGGAGACTGTCGCTCAGAATGAGCAGCTTTTCTCCGCGAAGCTGACGGACCGCACAGAGTGACATGAGCATGCAACTTTTCGGTGGGCGGGGTTCTTTCAGAGATGCATTCAGACATATCCAGACCAAAGGCCCGTTTGAAGCAACGTCATGAACAAACACACTTTGACGAACGTCGATGATCTTTGATGAGTAATTATGACAATTGCGAACGAATGAGCAAATGTGATATTTTTGAATTGAAGTTCTTGCTGTTCCACTCCAAGTATGATTTGCAGGAGTCGCATGCTCAGAACGAGAAGCTGGCAAATGAGCTTAAGCAGTTGGAGGCGCGTTGGGTGAGTTTACCATGTGGGAAACAGCTCTGTGGCAAATGGCTTCGCAATGCTTCGCAGCATCTTTCAGCATCTTATCTCATGTGTTTTGACGAGTGAAATTGGCTGAAGGCCAACCTCAAAATGAAAGAAGGCGAGACCAGCAAACTGGCTGCCGATCTGCAAGCCTCGCAGGCGGATGGCAGGGCCCGAACGTCATGTTCAATCGCTTGGAATAGATGGAAACAGCATCGAAAAGAGGATGAGATGATGATAAGTTAAGATTCATTTTATAATAATAGGTATTCTTGGCGCTTTAGCTGGACACTTCAAAGGTCCGGAGGTTCAGGTCTTGCCCTTTTCCTTCAGATTCCCCTGAGGAGAAGACTCGCGCAGCTGCTGTGCAGGCACAAACTTATGAAGCGAAGGCACTGCAGTGCCTCCGGGCTGGCGAGTAAGCGCAGTTCCATCTCGTCCATGTCGTCCATGTTGCAGATGCATTGCAACGCATTCAACTTGTCACCACAATGTGCTTTCTTGAAGAATGGTCATCATTGATCACTGGACATCTCATTGTCATCAAATAGTTGAAACCAATGGTCACATACGAAGATGCAAAGAAACATAAAGAAACATAAATGTATTTTTTTATTTATTAATGATTGTATTTATTGTATATCATTTTGGATACCGTTGCACTTTTCTGCCAAAAGATGTCTCCACACCAGGCTCAAGAGTCAGCGCGTATTGCTGCGTCTCGGACACAAACTTTGGAAGCAGAGATCCAGGAGGCACATCGATGTCCAACTGTGACCTCGCAGATGCTGGTGTTTGCGGACCTTGTTGTTGCCTTGGTAGCCTAAAAGTGGTAGAAATCGTGTATAAATGAGTAATTACAAGCAAACACCTCAACAATTTTGTAATATGGATTTGTACCCATTTACACATTTTACAAGGTAGAACTGAATTATACTGAATGAAACAAACTTAAACAAGTTGTGCAATCCAATGCATATTACAAAGTCGTTGTGTCGTGAGGCTAAGCGAGTACAGGCCAAAGCCCAGGAAGAAGCTGCACAGGCCAAACGCCTGGTAGAGGCTGGGGAATGTGACATTTTGCACTGAAAACACCCAGAAAAACAATTTCCAACACATCACAAAACCATGGGATTGATCGAAGTGATTCATTGATTCCATGATGAGATGATTCATTTGAGAAAACATGGATCGATTAAAGGAAAACATACAATATATAGTAAAACATCCGCCGACACAGGCTGTTTTTCCCTTCCGATATCACATTAAGATAGATTTTGAAGTGTGCATGGATGGTGACTCTGCCCAGTTGGTGATTTTTGGGCCATCATTTTGCCTAAAAACACCAGCTAGAATCAACAACCCGTCACCTGCCTTTCTCGCCCAGGAAGCCAAAATTGCTGAACTAAAGGCGGTGGAGGAGGCGCGTTCTGCCACGGCCGAGAAGGCTCGATGCTGGCGATGCAGCTGGTGAAGTGGACCGTTACAGAGGGATGGGGGTGGTGAAGCTGTGTCGAGTGATGTCGGGTGATACAAAAACTCGGGACCTTCAGGGGTTTATGCAGGTTTATGCAATTTTATTGTACCAAGTGGGGTGATAAAACTCGCTCTAGTTTGGATAATATAGTGGGTATTAATGTATCTCATGGGGATATACAGGGATGATCAGGGATGTTTAGCCAATGAGATGAAATTTGAGTCCTCTGGGTCCAAATTGGAGTACTCATGGACTGTCAAAGTTGATCATTTTTGAGTCTCTCCAAAAGTAAGCGACAATTCAAAACAGCAATGTGAATAGATGAATTCATCAACTATGAGACAGGAGAGGGTTGTTTTCGCTTTCCCAGGATTTTGGGTCAAAACCATATGGATCAGATCGTGCTGCTGAGCCGTACCGTGGTGTGTCCGGTGTGGCCGTTCCCGTGGCCGTTTCTTTGCCGAGGCGGCTGGTCTTTTTGCAGAGGCCGCTTCAGCACAGGAGAGAGTTCGGCTGGCCTTAGAAGCTCAGGACGGCGCCGCGCCATGCCGCGCAAGTTCGCGCAGACGAGTTCTGTGCTATAGCAGCGAATTGTTGCAGGTGTTTGTTGTCGTTAAAGATGAAGAACAGTTCTAGCTGCTTCTAGCTGTTCAATGAATTGTGTGTTTTTGTGCTTGTCTAATTTGATCTATTTCTATCTAATCTGTCTAGCTTGAAAGATGTCATGTTTTCGCAGCAATTTCCTGCAGGCCAAGGCAGCCAGGGAGGCTGCAGCAGCTCAGCGGGCTGCAGAGGAGCTTCAGGCAGATGGCAGAAGTCGGAGATAGTCGGAGATAGTCGGAGTATTTGAGGATCATGGACATAGTCGGAATATAATGGCAGAAAAGGTCTCAGTTTGGGTCCCCTAATAGCCTGGTGAACGCCAAAAGAGGTGATAAGTGGATGTTGATCCCCCAAAAATGGTCGAAGTATTGACTCATCCCTATATCATGGTCATGAATGGTCTTGATGTCACTGTCATCAACTGTCATCAACTGTGATCATGCCATTTTCATGTCCTTTTGGTGATGTTTGCCAATACCATTGCCAAAGGGGCTGAGAGGTTTTCTCCAGCAAATTTTCTGCCGAGGCGAAGGCAACCAACAGCTACCAGCTCCCATGGACCCTTGGCAGCACTGTGAAAAACATCGAGATCACATGAGATCACAAAGCTACACTGGTGGATAATGGACACTTCATTCTTGCACGTCAACATATTATGTTATAATGAATGATCATAATAGATATGGATAAATGGATTAAGTCATGTGGGTAATCTGTTTTGTGAGGACTTTTCAACTTGCTGTTCCCATCTGCAGGCAGAGGCCTGCCTGAGAAGCTGTGAGTTGCCCTAGATCCTCCATAGTGACAGAGTGCAAACTGCTGATCCTTCATGATTTGAACGGAAAGATACGAAAAGTAAACGATTCGCAGATGGATTCAAAGTATGAAACTCAACAGAACTCACTGCAACGGATTTGTCCCATGAATAACGGAGTAAAGCTAGGCTTCGTGAGCACTGCAGTGCAGCCTAGTGGGAAGGACAAGTCTTTGGTCAAACTCTGCCATGTGCCTCGAGGCACCCAGATTTGGCACAGATCACATTCTCTTGTTTCGAATGGCCAACGAGAAAATCTCACTTTGAACTCTTGGATTTTCACGTTCCAGCGCAATGTGGAGCTAAGTCGGCTCAGATATTCTAAGATTGTCATGATTGTTATATCAGGGAGTCAAAATGTCGGTTGAAAAGACGACTTTGTGCTGGTCCAAAAGTCCATGGCGAAATGACGCCGACAAGCCGTGTCCGTGTCCAGGCCAAGGCTGTTTGAGATGGTGGCCATTTCAAATCGAGTAATTTGAACATCCAAACAATTCCAAAACAATTCCAAAACAATTCCAAACATCTCAAAAGTTTCGCAAAATCTCAAAGCTCTGTGTTCAATTGATCCAGGGCCCCCAAGGCTCCCTGTACTTGTTTCAAATCCAATTGATGATATTATATGATATTATGATATTTGAAATATTTGAATATATTTGATGCATTGATTGAAACCCAGCGACTTTCTGGGCTTGGCAGCTGGATCTTGGCTTTTTTTCAGAGCGATCCCGGAGATCAGCGGTTGGACTTCAGTCGGACCACAAAGCCATCAACCCGGATCAACCCGGATCAACCCGGATCAACTTGGATCAACTTGGATCAACCTCACATCCTGCAGGGAAGCCCAACTGCAGTTGCCTTAAGGGCACCTTTTGGTGCCTCGGTACCAAAGTTTCTCGATTTTCCCTCCCTCAGGGGAGCAAACTTCGCCTGCTGGCCGAAAAGTTTGACCTGTTCTGAAGATGCTTCTTGAAACAATAGGAGTACAGGATGGTACAGGCTACAGATGGCTACAGGTCACAGATCGTAGGTGATGGCATCCTTCTGGAATCAGGTTTTGTTTGAACTCCACAGGCTGTAGTGACTGTAGTAGTTCTACATGAGTTACCACCACAGGATCATCACGTTTCGTTTCTTCTAGTTCTTCCATGAGCCGAATGGATTTGGCCAACTAGGCTCCAGCCTGTTCCTTTGGATAAGCTGCCCATGATTAGAAGAAACATGTCTATAGACATAGTTTGATGAACTGTAGTGCAATAGACCTTGGGGCCTTTCAGCCACGTTCTTTCGACCTTCATTCCACAGGGGTGGTGAAAACGTCCCATTGAAGCACCACCCAGCTATTGGGATCTTGTCCCCATCAACTGTCCCAAGATGTCCCAAGGTACTGTCTCTAGATTCCACCAAACGGATCCAAATGGGAGATTTATCAAATCCTCTTCCAACAAAAACTGTCCTGTATAGTCAAGCGACACTTGAGTCGGAGCATGTGCATGCATGTGCTTGCCCCGCGACAGCATTGTCGAGGTGCGCCAAAGCTTTCAAAGTCGTGAAACCGTGGGGCTTGAAGCAGTTGACACGTCAAAGATCGTCAAAGTATGCCATTCGATTTGGGACCTGTTCTATGGTTTGATGGCTTTGAGAGTGACAAGCTTGAATCACTATCCCAAAATGATGCAAGAAGCATCTAAGAGGCCCAACGAGTCTAGAACGTGTAGCCAACAGAAGGCAGTGTGTCCAAGCTCGCTTCGTTCCGCACTTGGCAGGAGCAACTGTGGTGTCTTGCGCTTTTAAGCAGCAGCTTGTGCCTCAGCCTCACAACATGCTGTTGTGATCTGTTGTGAAACGAAACTAGTTGCAATGCTGGGCAATGCTTCAAAGATCTTAAACGTGGGTTGTACGGGCCCTCCAGCGGTTCGATGCGAGACAGGATGCGACCTGACAAGAAACCAGGTAGATTCTCCAGTCCTTGGATCAATGAGAAACTTTCCCACATGCACTGCGTCCAATGATGTCCAATGCGTCCAGATGGAGAGACTGAGGTAAAACGGTGAAGAAACGGTGATACCACACCTGACCTGTTTCAGCCTGCCACTAGAGGTGGTGCATGGTGCGGGGTTGGAGGAGGATCGCAAGAACTGAAATTCACCGAGAGCGGACCGCACAACAATTCAATTTGGGTTGACTGCTTTCATAGGTGTGTAGCCTTTACAAACAGATTGCCCGAAGTTTGCGTGTAAGTCAGTTTTTGAACAGAGTCCAGATGCCAGTGTCCTTTGCTGTGTCGGAAAGCATTGTTTTCCTCGCGAATTGCACAAGAGTAGAGCGGCGCGCACTCTGAAGCAGGGCAAAAAAAGCTGAAAACAATCTGTTTCTTTGTATACAAAAGAATTTTGACACATAAGGTGCTGTAGGATGTATATATAATATATATAAGGTGCTGTAGGACATAATTACAAAATATGTAGTTTTGTAATGTATTGTACTTATAACATAATATATATTTACGATATAGTATATGGTAATTATTATATATATATATATATTATATATTATATCTATATTATTATATACATATTAATATCCCACGTAGAAGCTTCCCCCAGCCAAAACTGTTCAAGAAATTGTACCGTGCTAAAGTGGTCAACGGCTCTGTCTTTCCCGCTCTGCTTTCCTGTTCTGTTCAATATGACGGACGAAAAGGACCACAACTGTGATGTAAGCCTTGAGAACGTGATGAGACAAACTTCGCCCAGGAAAGTCAAGCATAATTTGACTACTTGTTGCTGGCTGTTAAATGCTGCTAGTAAGTAGTGCAAGTGTTTTTCCATGTTTTTTCCGCCAGATCCAAACTTGAATGAACTTTGAACCTTGTTTCCTTGGTGTCCCCCCATGGCTTGGTTTTACGTAAAATCCACAGGTGTTCCTGTAAATATTCCCTTCAGCCAATTCTGGGATTCCAGTTAATTATGTCACTGTTCATTGCCGCAGGCTGCGTCTTTGATCTCCATCTTGCTGCAGAGCAAACTAAGCTGAGTTGCGACATGTCGCCTGCAGCTGCAGATCCTTAGAGAGCTGTGATTTGAATTGCAACATCGAGGGGATACCTTTCAGAGAACATGTAAAATTTCCGATGTGGGGCCGACAAAGAGTACAACCAACTTCTTTTAAACTTCCCAATCTTCCCTCCCCTTCATCGATGATTTTCGCTGCCAAAAGATGCCCAAACAGTTGGCCATGTTGGTCTTTTTCGCCTTTTTCTCTCCAAAAGACATCACCGGAAGTGCCATGGAGGCAGTGCCTCACCGGAAGACAGAGTTTTTTGACCCATCGGAAGTTCTTAGAGCACTTGCAGCTGTTAAGACACAGTTTTTTGCCGCACGGCGACGCCCAAAACTGCTGGTGTTACGAACTGTTAAACAGGTGTTCTGTGATAAAAACAGCTTTGAGTAGTGCTACAAAAAGCAGTGTCCACATCGCATGCTGTTTGGTCTATTTTTGCCTGCTATCTTGCGGCACCGGGAACCACATGGGACGGATTCATTTCAATCTCCAGCCGAGATCCATTGAGATCCCACAGCTTCTGACAGAGCAGTCATACCCGAGGGCTCGGTACAGGCAGAGCTGTGAGCCGAAGGCAGATCCGAACGGTTTCTGTTGCTTTGAATTGGATTGATAGGCCCGATAGGCTCTGATAATCATATCGTTGAAAGTGAGGAAAGCTGAGCCCAGTTAACGTGCTGCTCGCCTTCCGAGTCCGAACCTTCGACCTTTTTCCATTTTTTCCCGGCCTTGAAATACAGTGACTAGCAAAGTGCATCAGATCTGCAATCCGCAGCAGCTGATTCTCAAAGATCCAGGGCATTCTGAAGCTTTGGCATTTTGTGGCGGTTGTTGAATAAGGGCTCCCCCCCCACCAGATCGGGATCAAGATTCACCTTGGATCCTGCATGAACTTCTGAAACCAAAGAGGCAGGTCAAGACTTGAAAGCGTTCGTCAAAAGACTGAATTGATAAGACCTCCAAATCCACAAGTTTCGCTGATGTTTCATCATGTTTCATCCAGTTTTAGCTTTATGTGGTTGAGGTCCCGTCCCAATGGATTCATCCCTTGCAGATGGGGATGGAAAAGAAAAATGTGCTGCTCAAGTTGCTGGGAATACAAGCACCAATTCTGCTTACAAACAGCGCGTCGTTTGTAGCTTCCACATAAGCACTTCATTTCAATTGACAATTGGGTTCGTAAAACCATCTTTGGTGCTTATTCTCGCATGCTTCCTGAAACTCTTGCACCTAACGCAAAGTCAATCCAGTATGGCAGTGAGCCCACAAGGACATAGCACTGTTCCGTCTCATGAAGGGAATCGGCGATTTCTCTGGAACCTTGCTGCAAAATATGGTACTTTGGCTGTTCAAGTGGAGTCAATAAAAGGATGCTTTGGAAGGGGGAGGGAGAAGCCGCGTGGTACGGAAATCATGACACAAAACAGATCTTCCCACCCGTTTTGCTCTTTCATTGCAGAAATCTTCGAACAAATTGCTGAAAGGAATGGGTCTAGGAAATTGTCCTTTTGCAGTTGCTGTGAGAGCCTGTAAGTGCAAATCAAAAAAGTATGGAAAATACATGAAATAGTGAAGTCAAGTCGAAAACTTAGCACGACTTGGACTACAAGTTGAGACGGTTAAGACAAATTCCAACTTGATTCAAACTTGAATCCAACTTGTTTTTGATCCAAGAGGATGGTAAACGTCGCACCGCTGCACCCTGGACCTGGTGAATGGTGCTGTTGACCCACTGCCCATGGCACATCACGGCACTCTCCACACAGCAAGTGGTGCAAACAAGTTGACTTGAGACATGTTGAGACTCTGAGACTGTCATCGTTCATTTCTCCTTCGCTCAAGAGTGGCAAATTCGGGCAGTGCCGAGGTAAAGCATGTCGCACGGCAGGTGTCCATGTTTGTGAGTCGTCAGTGGAGCAGCATGAATAAGTCCAAATGAGATGGCTAAGATGGCTAAGACAGCTAGTCACTGTGATAACTCAAGGGAGAAGCCGCTTTTCCACTCATTGGTTGACCTGCATTTTTTTGCAGAGCTTCCAGAGTTTGGTGTGCGACCCAAGCACAGAATTCAGGAAGATTCAGCGAGATTTTGGCTTCGACTTCGCAACTGGCAGCTGAATCAGACAGTCCATGACCACTTGAGGATTGGCTCAACATCAACAAGTGCATTTTGCTTGACGGCTTCTTCTCATGGACGTACCAAGGTTGAGTTCGGATAGAAATCAGGACAGTATCTCGGAAGCTGCAGAAAGTGTAGATATAACCCGCAGATCCTCACACCGGAACATATTGGCAGCCAACGATACTTGCAAGCAGGAAGCTCCCGGATGCAAGTCATGATACAGAAAAACAATGGTGCAAAGAATGTGTCCAATAAACATCTCATATATGCATAATTTGCTAGTGCACAGTATCGTGTGAATCAAGGTCCCACTGAATGTCCCATAAAGTAACAAACATATTCAACGTTGAAATCACAAATTTGGTTGCTACCAGACCATGTGTTCTGACAAAGACCAGAACAAGTCCTTGTTTCCCTGAGTTGTAGGCCACATTGGCAAAGGTGTGATTTTGCAGACAGGGTAGTGCTTGCCATTGTTGAGACAACTAATGCAAGCAAACAATGCTGAAATGACCGAGGCGAGCATTAGCATCGATAGCTGATGATTCTGGGGCCATAGTGGGCCACAGCAAAGACAAGCGAAACTTCCAGACTGCAAGCATTTGAAAGCATTTGCAAGCATTGGGTGATACAAGACCCATGTCGTGTAAACGATGACTATGAGATAAGTGGAGACATTTGGAGTTCCGACTGGCTTTTTGGACTCTAAGTTGTGTCTCAGTGAATTTAACAAGCTCTTCTTGGCACCCACTGGTGCTTTTAGGGCCGGTGCTAGAGTTGTCACTAGGGGAGTTCCCAAGAAAATAGATGCATGAAGGGTACTGAAAATACTGCTAGCATATATAGACCAGCTTTCATGAGGCATCCTGAACAAAGCCGATTAGGCGTGGGATTAGTGGTGTACAGAGTTCCCTATTGGACTTCCTCTTCTTTCTCGCCAGCGAGTTCCCTCTTATGCATCAAGGAAGCTTTCCTTTGTCGCCTTTCAGAAAGTTGTAGTGGCAGGTTTGTTGCTAATTTTAGGGGCTTGGTGCTAAGGATACATAGNCCTCTTATGCATCAAGGAAGCTTTCCTTTGTCGCCTTTCAGAAAGTTGTAGTGGCAGGTTTGTTGCTAATTTTAGGGGCTTGGTGCTAAGGATACATAGATGCATCAAGCACATAAACCACCCAAACTTGCCGCTTCAATGAGTGATTCCGCTCTGAAACCTGCTTCTGTGCAAAGCGTTGGTCCTGTTTGACAAAGAAGTTTAGGTTTCATNTAAACCACCCAAACTTGCCGCTTCAATGAGTGATTCCGCTCTGAAACCTGCTTCTGTGCAAAGCGTTGGTCCTGTTTGACAAAGAAGTTTAGGTTTCATACAAACTTCACTTGTTGCGATGAAAGGAGAAGGTTTGGTTTGGAAATGCAGTGCGGGTTGCCTCACCGCGGCAATGCTTTCAGTGAGCTTGTGAATGCCACAATAGTTGCAAAAAGGCAGGGCTGATCCACATTTGAGCATGTTGTATTNGTGCGGGTTGCCTCACCGCGGCAATGCTTTCAGTGAGCTTGTGAATGCCACAATAGTTGCAAAAAGGCAGGGCTGATCCACATTTGAGCATGTTGTATTTTGCCACAAATTGTGGCAGAACCACCGTGAGGTTCAGACGCAAAGGATGTTCAAACAGAGACCTCAGGTGGTTCCTTGAACCTCTGTCAGCATTTGGCACTCGTTTCACCGAAGCTCAAGAACATAGACCAGCCTTCATGAGGCATCCTGAACAAAGCCGATTAGGCATGGAATGAGTGGTGTATAGAGTTCCCTATTGGACTTCCTCTTCTTTCTCGCCAGCAAGTTCCCTCTTATGAATCAAGGAAGCTTTCCTTTGTCGCCTTGCAGACAGTTGTAATGGCAGATCTCCTAAGACATAAGAAGGCACAGGAAGTCTTGAACTTCCATATGTGTAACTGCTTTTGTTGGTCAAAATGAGGCCTTGAGATATCTTAAAGGGTCAAGGATGCTTCGGCTCAGGCTCTTGTGTGTGCGTGAGAAAAGAATGCTTTGCAAAGCAATCCAGGGAATGACATCAGGGACCAGTTTGAACAAAAGGCTGTGAATTGCTGCCTGAAGCTTCTCCACTTTCTACCAGACTTCCAAGGGATTTTCGGAAGGTTTTCTTCACAAGGTTTGCCAATGTTTGCCATGAGTTTCCAGAGAGGAGCATGGAGCAATGCGTGCAGAGCAAGAAGAATTGGCAACGGCCAGGTGCAATTGGCAATTCACGCAGTTCTTTCTGTCCCAGGCCCTCTGCACCTGGTGTATCCACTGGTGATCCTCCACGGGTTTTGGACTGGTGAAGCCTCTGTCTCCAAAAAAAAACGATGCAACAAAACAATACAACCCCTCCTAGCCCCAACACCAGGTGTCATCCGGATCCCGTCAATCAGCTGCTTGTTTGGAAGCACTTGCTGATCTGCAGACCCAAAACATGTTTAATTTCATCTCGATTTCATCTAGGTCAGCGAGCCATTCGCGCCCAGTAGATGCAGCCACTGATGGCAGTCCAGCTTCGAACCACTCAGCATGGAAAGGCAAAGCCGGGGGCAACTCCGACAACTCCCCACCTTTATCACTTGGTGCCGTAGTAGGAAAAAATGAAAAAGCCATGGCTGTAGATCCTGTAGCATGTTGGTTCAATGTTGATCATCCTTGAAGTCCTTGAAGGCTTCAATTGTTTTGTCGACCATGCTTTGGTCGCTGTGCTTTCGGCTCTGTAGAAAGTGGCCACGACGGCCACGACCTGTGGATGCCATTGCTTGCCGAAGCCAAAATCCAGCACTGCCATTTCCACATTGCTGAGTGCTTCGAAGCTGATCTTGGAAAAATTGGCTGTGCGTTTCAGCAAGCCAGAGTTTTCAAGTAGTTTTTTCTTGGTGCAGTCTGCAATGAAATCATCTTTGAACCTGTAGCAGAAAATCAGAATAAGGTCAGGGCCAATGAAAACACCACAAGTTCAGAAGAATACTATTTTGAGAGATTTTTGCATTTTTTTCAAGATTGTTTTCAGCGTTTTGGTGGGCCCTGAAGATTGTGAAAAGGCAGGGCTGGTCCGCATTGGCATGCTTTCCCACAAACGGTAGAAGCACGGTGTGGTTGAGACGCCAAGGGTGTTCAAACAGAGACCCCAGGTGGTGGTCTAAATCACTGCCAGCATTTAGAACTGGTTTTACCGAAGCTCAGGAACATCAAAAGGCTGTCGTGAGTTTGGCAATTTAAGCTTGGTTTCTGACAAGGGTGCGGGTAGTATATTGATGGACATTGAATATAGAGCAGCCTTCATGAGGCATCCAAGACTTCCAGAGAAATGGAAGATTTCCTTCGCAAAATTTGCCATGGAGCTGTCAAAGGTGTGGAGCAACTCAGAGCAATGCAGAAGAGCTGTGTAGTCTGACGAAGTCCGGCGGAGACTGATGGCACTTGCAAGGAAGAGATGAGTGGTGCAGGAGCTAAAGGATGATTCGGGGATGATCCTCAGCAAATGTCCATTGCGGGAGTGGAACAACGCGAGCAGCAGTCACCAGCCTTGTGTCAAAAGACCAGCGCGGCAGTACTAACAGATACACAGATATAAATCATGAGAACAAAACCTGAAACAAACCTGTCCTTAGCAATGCCTGAACGCAGTGCCTTAGCAGCGCCCTCCGCCGATGAAAAGATGGTGTCTTCGATCTGTCGATTGATCTGCCCGTGTTTTGCATCAGGCCATGGACGCGGCCGTTTTGACTGTGGCAAGCGATGTCGGATGTCCCATGTCCCTCAGCATTCCCTCAACCGTTCAACCGTTCCTCAACCGTTCCTCAACCGTGTTGTAACGTGTAGAGGGAATGTGAAATCTTGTGAAGCTCATGCCCTTATTCTTCAAAGGCCAGTTGGATAGACTTAAAAACAGAATGACCCATGACATTCATGACATCCATGACACACCCTTCTTGGGTTGCAGATCTTTTTGGGACGCATTGCCGTATTGGATACAGCGACGAGGATATTGGCAGCGTCGGTAAAACAGCCAGGATCGCACCTGAAACAAACATCCGGCTTCGCGTCAGTCAACACAGTTGTTCACTAGTCGTTTGAAACTGCTTCGAAAAACCAGATAGCATTGATAGCATCAGATAGCTTTGGCAAATTATGGCAAACAATTCCCAAGTCTATCGCCATTTCGGTGACCTGTTGAGTGGGTTGAGGTCCACCCGAAACCCAGCGAAACCCAAAACGGGCGTTGGTATTGACCAATTGATCCGATCCTATTATCGTTTCGGGAGGAGTTTGTTGAGGATTTGCGAAATCCTGCAGTCCTGGAATGAAAAGGTTCTTTGCCGCGCGCCAAGACCCAGATGCCACACATCCAGATAAACCAAAATTTTTAAAATGCTTTCAATCCAGCCACTTCCAAGACTGATCTTCTGAACAGACTTGGTGTCCTAACTTCCTCCGAAATCGCACATGAAAAGCATCAAAGACCCCATGCACAATCTATATTATTGACCATTTCCTCCCATGGGACCCGAAGTCTTCTATGCTCCAATGAAACGTGACATACCTTTGCTATCCTTTGTTGAGAGTACAATCACGGTTGTGAAAAAGATGCGAAACGCTTTGCGCATCGTGTTCGCTGAGCTCAAGCTTGCGAAAGTGCATGAGGGAAGAAGTGGGCCGGCTGCCAAAGGATTCTGCCATGAATAGGCCCTGCGAAAGGCGAAATCCAAATATTGTGGAACTAAGAGTAAAAGAAGGAGCTATAAAGTCTATAGTAGAACAAATGAGAACAAATCCACCAGAAGTTCATAGAAGTTCTGGCAGCTCACTTTTTTTTGAGGCTTCTCAGGTTCTCTGGAGCAATCCCTTGACAGCTCCAAGCTAGCTTTAGACAGGGTACCTCTCAGAGGTCAGCGCCCAATGTCGCAATGACTTTCTCGATTCCGTTCAAATGCTGAAAACATATCGCTGTTATGCGCCATACCGACCATACCTGTGAAGTCTCTGGCACTGTCAGATCGAAGAAAATGTCACCGTAGATGCAAACACCGCTTCAGGCAGTGGTGCACAGTGTATGACTGGAACGGTTGCTGAGAAGTAGGTTGGCACACTCAACAATCTACATTCCCAAAGGTCTTGCCCTGTTCCACCCTTGCTAGGAGGGGTATGATGGGTATGAGTATGAGGGACATTTCTTGCATGCTTTATGTTAACGCACCTTTGAGGAATGACACTGCTGTTCTGAGTTTGCCACTGGTGAGACCATGTGATATGCATTGCAAGTAATTATTGTTCATTTGCAAAGATGTTGTTGTGAGCCAACCTCAGCAGCGGATCCATTGATTGTGGGAGCACAGAGGTTTAGATGTGCACATCTTTGCAACGTCAAGGCTTTGAACAATTTTTCTTCGGAACTTGTTGGGGTACCTAACTTTGCAGGTGATCCGCTCTGGAGAAATATGCGAAATCTGCCGAAGTTTGCTGATTGGAGTGCGGAGTTTGCCCTCTGACAGCGCAGAATTTGTCCCATGAAGCTTGGCCGGTGCAGACGTCCGTGGCGTAGTAGCGTGTTGTTTCTCGCCAGCTGTATCCCGCATTTTTCTTTCGCTTCCAACCTTAGACCTAGCAGTCAGCTTCAACCTTTCTCACTCCCATTTTCGAGTGCGAAGGTCCATCCCGGTGACAGACACTCAGAAGCCGCAGCTGCAGCAACGTTGATCTGTGCATTTCTAGTGGCGCATGCAGCTTCGCCAGTTAAACAAATTCTGGCGAAGATCCTTCAGAGCATGATCTAGTTGGCCAGGTGTCATGCTGGCAGTGCAGGCGACCAAGAGCCTTTGCATCAGGGTGACCAACAAGTGCACTTGAGCACCGCTCAGTGCCCCAAGTTGAGAGGTTTGGCGNGTGCAGGCGACCAAGAGCCTTTGCATCAGGGTGACCAACAAGTGCACTTGAGCACCGCTCAGTGCCCCAAGTTGAGAGGTTTGGCGGTGAACCTTGCGACTGATACGGCGTGACGGGGTGACTTCAAGCCCCGCGACAGCTGAACACCGCCGGCAGCATCTGAGGGTTTGTCTCTTTGATTTCTCTTGACACAGGGACCTCCTCTCTCCTGCTTTAGATCAAAAAACTTGCGAAGACCTGCTGCTTAGCAACCTTGGCTGCTGCTGTTCCAAAATGTGGTCAGATGCCAGCCTTTTGTAGCTGACAGCGTTTCCCTAAGACATTTTCGGCAAGGTAGTGCTTGATCTTGACGTTGACGGATTCGACAGGAATCCGGGCATGTCGGAAGGCAAAAAGCAGTGGCAATTGGAGCGGGGATGGGACTGGTCAGGATGGTCGGACGCTAGTTGTGGATCTCAGACGGGAATGCAGATGGAATCTCAATTTGTCACCTGCCTCAGAAACACACTTTACGACGAAATGTTTGCTGGCGCAGTGTAAGTAGGATGTAGGAACGGCAAACTTCATCGTATTGCATCAATTTTGTGTTTGATTGTTTGGATCTTTGCATCATCACACTGCATTTGAATCAGACCTGTTTTGTCCAATGTCTTTGTGCGGCTAAATTCTGAGGGATAGCGCCTATCCAAAACAGTGCTGATCAGTCGCATTGGGGTGGTTTTCATAGTAAAAAAATTGGAGCAAGTCAGCATGCTAACTCCATGATGTTCGAAACGGATAAACCGATGCTTGGCTGTTTATCAGACGATATCAGACGTGTGCTGCTTCTTCCGGCCCTAGATTTATGCCGGAGTTGTTGGTTTGCTTTGTTTTTATTCAATGTTTGGTCTTCTCTTTGACGCCTAGTTCGTGAGTAGGCAAATTGTTGAGCTACATCATTGACATCAAAACCCTACCAGGCAACATGCTGTTTCCACTCACGTTCTTTTTCTCTGACAGCTTCCATGGAGCACAGCAAACATCCTGTAGCAAGATTGTCTGATGGGGGCATGCTGAGCACGATGGAGGTGGGGCATGTGATTTTGGAGCGAAGGTATTTTTTGGGCAACTGCTTAGATCTGCTTAGTGTTGAAGGCAGGTTCCCGGAAACATTTGAGAGTTTCCAGGACCAAGTTTGATATTCTGTGCGGAGCAATAGCACTTTCAATCGGAGCCACTACACGGCCGGGGCGCGTGTGCAACTTCTGTGTGTGAGTCTTTAGACACACTTCACTCCTAGTTGTCAAATCAAGAAGATTGGGAGATGTTTGCTCAGAATTAGAATTCATGCAGGTCAATTGCGACTGAGGTTATCAATCCGTGTAAAGACCAACCATGCCATGGTTTATCTCCTAACAATTTTTGCTGCAGGTTAGAAGCAAGCCTTGCACCAGCATCATTTGTTTTTCTTTAAAACGATTTCTGGCAAGTGAATGGTTAAAAAGGTGGCTATATTTATTTTCTTTTGCAACATAGCCGCTATCAAGAAGATCCCTGGGCAAACACTGACAGCACTTTGAACATGGAAAACCCCAAAACTTCGGTTTGTTCCTAGTCAACCGTAGAATCAACAATTTCAAGTAGTTGTTGTTGACTAAGTTTGAAAGGATCCTGTGAAGTTGATGACCAAACTGTAGTGTCTTGCAAGTTGCACGCAATCGGTTAGCCAAGATGCGTCGCTGTCCACAAACGTGTTCCGCTGCCACTGGTCAGGAGAAACAGCGATGGGATTTCTGTTAGAGGTTCAGTTGGTTCCTCAGCTTTCCCAGGCAACGACAGTTATCTTGTTAAAAAGCTGCCTGTGAAAGAATACCAAAAGCCATGCAAGTGTCATTAAAGGGTGTGCTGAGTTGAACTTAGCTTCGTTGAATTTGCATAAGCCGAGCTTGCAGCATCCCTTGAATTCCCCCCAATCTCCCATACTCACTGCATTTGGAACTGCTTCAGAGCCAGAGGTGGAGCCACTTGTGAGCTGTTTGGGGCCACTGCAGGCGGGACCGATTGCCTGCTGATATAACGTGAATAGCAACGTGCAAGTCAGCGTTTCAACAGAGTTCATTCCGCAGGAAGAGGGGAAGCTGTGACGGACCATTCATGGACCTCAGGCCATGTTGGTGTCTTCGTTCGCTTTTCGTCGCAGGCTGTGCCTTTGATCTTCATCTCGCTTCAACGGAAGCTACGCTGAGTTGCGACAAAAGTGTGAGTAGGAAAACTCCATGGATGTTCCTTCCAACTGAAGTGTCTGCCGATGTTTAGGAAGTCAACTGACTTTTGACTTGTGTGGCAATTGCGGCATCGAAGAGATCGCTTCACTCGACGGAAGCACGACCTGTCTTTGGCGATCCGTGATGTCAAGAAGTGAAGCGACTGCCGCGACTGCCGCCGAATGTCAATCGCGGCTCAGCTCAAGGCATGGCCTTGACTGCCAAGGCATAGCCTTAACCACTCATGCTGCCCGTTGTGCCCGTTTGGTGCAAAAGCAACCGCACGTCCGCAGAAATGAGGGTCTCCATGAACGTCACAAGGGCTACACGACCTGAGGAAACTTTGAAGTGGATAACAGTTGTAACGGGCTATGAAAAGAATTTGAAATAAAGTCACAGTGGGTTCGCAAGCCTCGACCTTTGCCAACGGGCACAAGTTTATTTGTTACACAAAAAGGATCACAAGACTAAATCCAGAAACGAAAGTACACATGTCCCATCAAATCCTGCTGGCTACTGCTGACAGGTGCAAAAAGGATATGACCGGCTTTCTTGTGCCTGCACTTGCACCTTCAAAAGTTGGCAAAATGGTGGAAAACAACGGACAGGGTGACCGAAAGCGAAGGTCACTCCGATATGCCAAGCAAGAAAACATCGTGAGACATTGAACGTGAAATGTTAAATTGACTGGACAAAATGGTGCTGGCCCAATTCTTATGAACAGAATTTACAACCACTGAAAGGACCGAAATTCATTAGGTGTTGGTTTGTGTTTGTCTGAATTCAAATGTGCAACAGGTTTGAGAGATGCTTAGAACCCTTCAGTCTCTGGATTGACCCGCCATTTGCACCCGACACCCCCTCGTTTCGGCACTGTACATGTGGAAAGAAATTGACATGCGATCTGTGCTACGACGGGGGATTGAGTGGCAACCTGAGGAAAGACGCTTAGAATGTGTAGTGTAGTTATGTTTGTCTGCAAGGGATGCCGGCATCAAATGTCCATTGAAAGTTTCAAACCTTTTAGCACGAAAACCTGCCAATCTGTGAGAGCTGCCAATAACTTGAAAAGTGGCTAAGCATTTTGCCGAAATTTGTGAGATGGAGTGGTGAGGAGTTGGCTATGTGACATGCAAGTGCCAAATTCAGCAAAGATGCCAGTGAAACATGGAGAAACCATTACATGTCTCATCACTGTCCCACACCTTTTTTTTTGTTTCAGTTCGTTGAAGTCGCATTGAAGGTCACAAGTCTGCGATTATGTCGATCAGTGCATTCTTCGTGAACTATTGATTTGTTTGTTTTGCAGTTCACCTTTCCTTTCAGACTCTCAAATCCGCTTTGGAATCTTTGACAGCTAGGCCACCTAGACGACCTAGACCAAATTTTGCGTCTCTCACAAGGTGATAAGGATCTTCAGAGATTTTCTTTTCTGAGTGTGGCGGAATTTGCCTGATGACAGAATCCCCAGGGCAGCTATTGCCCGCGTCTGGAGCACGTGACGCTACTCGAAGTCTGGACTGGAGGTGTGGAGGAAAGTCTGGAAGAAGTGTTCGAGGCCGAAATTTGCTGGATTTTGCTGGTTGCCATTGTCACTTGAGCAGTTGGAATAATGTCCAGTGATGCGGCGACCACAGCCAGAGGCCATGATCAAGAAAGACATCCCTTTCCATGCGCTGGTTGCGCTCACATTTAGAATCCGCAGTCCTGTCACTTATTGCTAATAACAAAGTCTCTACAAGACAAACAGCTATTCAGGCAAGGAAACAATTGGCCTACAGATCGGGGCTTGAAATTGAGGACTCCTGCAAGGGGCAAAGACAACTCCAAAAAAAGAGGCAACATTTTTTTGCTCTAACTTCATGGCAATAACGGTTGAGAGTCGCAGCGGAAATTACCAGATTTGTTTGACACATGCCTTAGAATCTGCAGCTGACAGCATGCCAATGTCCCAAGCGTTTCATGCCGGAATACTGGCCGTGGTATTCGCCTGACACTTGTGCTCAACGCATTCTTGCTACATGGCGTTTCCGCAAGAATATGCCCCAAGCGCCAAGATGTGCCAATAGCGCTGTCTAGAGCGTCGTCCTTAGCTTTGTCCTTTGGCTAAAACGGCTTAAAATTTCCTGCTTTAGCTCCTGCTTTAGTTCCTGCTTTAGCTCCTGCTTTCGCTCGTCGTAAATGTGAGCCTAGAGGAGCAGCTAGAATGTATCAAGAATTGGGAGGGGCGTGGTGGAGAGGGTTGGATTTTTCCATATCCTTTCTCAGAGAGAGGTGACACCAGACTTGATTGCTTCCAAATTCCGAGCAATTTGAATGGGAGGCCACAGAGTTTATACCCTCGAGAACATGCCAGGTCCAAAAATGTCTGCAGGCCACCTTGGGGTGTAGGGGTTCGGCAACTTGCAGTGGCTAAAACCCGGGTCTCAGTCCAAGATGTGCACGAGACGGTGATCAGTTGCAGATCTTCTTGCGTGGCGTTTCCGCAAGAATATGCCCCAAGCGCCAAGATGTGCCAATAGCGCTGTCTAGAGCGTCGTCCTTAGCTTTGTCCTTTGGCTACTGCTTTAGCTCCTGCTTTAGCTCGTCGTAAATGTGAGCCTAGAGGAGCAGCTAGAATGTATCAAGAATTGGGAGGGGCGTGGTGGAAAGGGTTTGATCTGTCTTTCCATACCCTTAGAGGTTTGATTGCTTCCAAATTCCGCGCAATCTGATTGGAAGGCCACACCGTTTATACTCTCGAGAACATGCCAGGTCCAAAAATGTCTGCAGGCCACCTTGGGGTGTAGGGATTCAGGAGCTTGCGCCGGCGAAACACCAGGTTTCCAATCCAAAATCTGCCACAGAGGGGGATTAATGGTGACCAACCACAAAAGCGCCAATGTTGTCTGAGAAGTGCTGTTCCATTTGGAATGAGGGCGGGCCTTAAACCACGGCGCTCATCGTCATGTGAAAAACAAGAGCAACTTCGACGAGCGCCAGGAAACTTGCATGCTCAACCGGGAAACTCTTTGTTTTTCTTCGACCATCCAGTTGAGAGCCATATCTTGGAGTTCCAGGCAAGCACATTCCGCTTCGATGATAAGAAAAAACAATTGAAACAATCAAAATAGGTTGCTATTTTGAGGCATTCAACTCGCGTTTGTGCTCATGGGTTGTGAGGGTAAATCATTCTAAAAGTGGATCATATTGAAAAACAATGAAAAACATCCACCTGGATTTGAACGATCACTTTAAAGCAGGTGTTGAACGACCATCTGATGAAACGACCACTTTCTAACCCCTGGGCCAAGGTGAGACCCTGTTTGAACACTTCGAACATGTTTTTTCGAACCAACCCAGTCCAAAACGTCGAATTAAGGTGGTTACAGTGCTTGTTTGCTTGGGAAAAAGTGGATGTTGCTTGTATAAAAGTGCATGTTGTTGGTAAAAAAGTGGATGTTTCAAATTTCGAAAACCCCAAGTTTCGAACAACAGAGCACACTACCTTTTCGAACACGTGCTATTTCGACATGATTTGCACTATGTTCGAAACCCGAACAGTTGAAACGGCCACTTTTTCTTGAAACGATCACATCTGACTTAAACTTCACATTCGATATGGATGTTTCAGGTTCCAGGCATATGCCATGCAAAAATTGTATTCCACATACCTGCACGAGAAAGTACTCCACAAGGCCAACGCATACCACCGCTGTTTCGTAGACCCTAGTGATCCCCAATGAGTTGAACACATACCCGTGCATTAGCACACACCGCACGAAGGGTGCAGTTACCACGATTTAACATTTTCAGCGCACATACTTCTGTGGGAACGCGCTTCAGAGCAGTCTTCCTATACCACAGAGCGTCCGCATACCACATCATCTTCACGTGTTTAAACCATTTTCGCATGGAATGTGGAAAGTTTTGGACGGGAGTTTCTGGCTAGCATGGGTTAATCATAGGTGTGGGATGGTGTGGGGTCTGCGCCAAGTCTCACCTCACTTGGTAGTTTCTCACAGGAGCACATCCCAGAAATGCCACCGAAGAGAGTCACCGTTTGGCCAGACCCGGTTTCGCCGCAAAAACCGGGGGTTCAAATGGAAGCCCAGGGTTCGGACAAAGTAGGCAAACCCGAGCATTACAGGCAGACCCGACAAAGAGAAACAAGGATATTGGTGGACAGGGCAGGCAGCGGCAGGTGTTCGAGTATTCAACAATGGTTAGCCTGAACGAAGTGTAAGCATGGCTGCAAAAACAAATTTGTCCGGAGGTTCATATTGAAAGCCAGATCCAGGTGCGACACGTTTGAGTCACGTTTAGAACCCCGCACTTTCCGCATCGGTGGGTTCACGGTTGCAAGTGTCTGCAGCGAACTTCTGAGAAAAAGTTGCGGGCAATACGGTTGATGCATGGGGCCATTTTTGGTCAGAGCGTGTTGATTTCCCGCGCTGTGCTGTGACAGGCGTAGGTGACGTTTAGAACCTTGCGCTCTCTGTGTCCATATGCTGTCGAGGGACGACGTCCCTGTGCTGATAGGGTTCACAAGTGGGACAACTAAGGAATACATTTCTAGGGGCAGATGGAGTCGCATGTAGCGAGTACACGGTTGCAATGCGTGTTGCAGTAGTGACTGTCATTGATCCTTTGTTCCAACCTGCGACTTGCCAATTCTCATTGAAACTTCCAGACAGTTTCTTTTGGAGACCTCGGAATGTTTGAAACATATGTGCACTTACATTGAAAGTTACTCCCAAATTTGGATCTTTCGCAAGTCGCCGAGGATGTTTCGGAAATTTATCAGCTGGAATGGCACGGAGTTTGCCCTGTGACAGAAGCATCTGCCGCACGGTGTCCTTTGTCCGGGGGAATAGCCGTCTCCCGCGCTGCATTTTGTCCACTTGAAACAGAGGCCAGGCACAGCCTTGATCTTTCTCACTCCCATTTTCCAGTGCAAAGGCCATCCCGGTGACAGACCCTCAGAAGCCGCAGCTGCAGTAACGTTGATCTGTGCATTTCTAGTGGCGCACCCAGCTTCGCCGGTTAAACAAATTCTGGCGAAGATCCTTTGGAGCATGACCTAGCTGGAAAGATGTCATGCTGGCAGTGCAGGCGACCAAGAGCCTTTGCATCAGGGTGACCAACAAGTGCACTTGAGCACCGCTCAGTGCCCCAAGTTGAGAGGTTTGGCGGTGACGGGGTGACTTCAAGCCCCGCGACAGCTGAACACCGCCGGCAACATCTGAGGGTTTGTCTCTTTGATTTCTCTTGACGCAGGGGCCTCCTCTCTCCTGCTTCAGATCAACAAACTTAAACTTGCGAAGACCTGCTGCTTCGCAACCTTGGCTGCGGCTGTTCCAAAATGTGGTCAGATGCCAGCCTTTTGTAGCTGACAGCGTTTCCCTAAGACATTTTCGGCAAGGTAGTGCTTGATCTTGACGTTGACGGATGGGCTGGTCAGGATGGACGCTAGCCGCTAGTTGTGGATCTCAGACGGGAATGCAGATGGAATCTCAATTTGTCACCTGCCTCAGAAACACACTTTACGAAATGTTTGCTGGCGCAGTGTAAGTAGGACGTAGGAACGACAAACTTCATCGTATTGCATCAATTTTATGTTTGATTGTCTGGTTTTTTTCATCAATGTCATTGCATTTGAAGCAGACCTGCTGTGCCCAATGTCTTTGCGTGGCTGAATTCTAGGGGATAGCGCTTGTTCCAAGACATTACTGATCATTCGCATTGGGTGGTTTTCATGGAAAATATGGAGCAAATCAGCATGCTAACTCCAAGATGTTCGCTGAGACGCATCATTTTGCCCCTGGTGGGCGTCTATGACTGAAAATCCAATCAATTCCATGATTATGGGCAAACAGATACAAGGATATATACATGGATCCTTTGCTGTTTATCTCAGACATATGTTGCTTCCGACTTCCGGCTAGATTTTGATGGAGGTTTTGTGCTTTGGGTTGCTTTATGTTGCTTTGTTTTTTTTCCTATTTTTTTTGATCTTTGTTTTGATGCAGCTTTTATTTCCTCTTATTTGTATGGCTCTATCGGCAGCCTATCGTGAGGAAACAGTCCAGGCCTCAGCGGTCGGAAATTTCGCTCAGCACGGGCCTCGTCAACGCGAAACAAGCTGGCTGTACACGCGGAATGGAGCTCAGCCCTAAAAAAAGGCTCAGCCATACACGGGGAACCCCCAAAGGTGTCGTACTCGTACCAGTGTAATTATTGACTTGGTAAGGCAAATAAACCCCAAGGGTGTCGTACCTGTGTGCTTACTTGTTTAGGCACAAGAACCCTAAAGGTATCCACATGTGTAATTTACTTGGTCAAGTAAAAGAAAACCTAAAGGCGTCGTGTCTTTGTACGTACTTGGTTTTGCAAAACAAACTACAGGTGCTGTACCTTTGTTCCTACTTGGTTAAGCAATAAGGAACCCTGAAGGTGTCGTACCTGTGTACTTAACTGGTAAAGCCAAAAAGAATTGAAGGCGTTGAAACTGTGTACTTATGGTGCAGCAAAAAAAGAAAACTAAAGGTGTGGTACTTGTACGGATTTGGTAAAGCAACTGAAACTTGAAGGTGTCGTAGCTGTTTTGCTCTGTTTTTCTTGAGTTGGAAGAGGTATGTGCATGGCTGAGTTTGATTCGTGTGTATGTGTGAGCTGACACTACGTGCGCAGGTGATTCAAATCTGATTTGTGTGTGTGTGTGTGCACCGTTGAGCTGGATCTGTGCGTGGCGAGCCCTTAGCTTAGGAGTCACATCATTGACATCAAAACCATGCCAGACAACATGTTGGGTAGACGGGGGGAGGATTGCCCGAGGTTGTGTGAGGGTGTGGATGTCATTCTCGAAACATATTTACAGTACATACAAAAGATGAACAGAATCAGTCCTCAGAAATGCTTTGTGGATACAACCTGGTTGACTCCGGACAAGCGCTGAAATGTAAAAAATTCTATTTTTAAAAACTGGAAATTGCAAATGGCAAAACAAGTATCAATATTACATCAAAGAAGTAGTATGATAATATATTGAAAAAACGAAGCGCCACTTTGGCGAAACTCACGTTTTGAAAGATACAGAGGATCTCAGTGAATATTTGACGTCCTGATAGGTCCTGATAGGATAACATGAAGGCATGCAAAACGATTGATAACCGGGCTACCCCCCTGTTTCCGCTCCAGTCCTTTTTCTCCAACTTCCATTGATGGCAGCAAAAATCCTGTAGCCAGACCTGATTGGAGTGGATCAAGGTATTTCTTGTTGCAGTAAATGCAGTTTCCTGGAAACATTTTCAAGTGGCTAGGAGTTTCATATTCTGTTGTTTTTTTAACCCGTTCGATCAGTCACTAGACTATACATATATCTAGGTAAATTAAAACGACCTCACTGTGACCTCACTGGAATATATGGTTAGTATAGGGAATCATCCCCAAATGGCCTTAATTCAAATTAGTGAATTATTTACACACCGACAAGCACACACACACATACACACATAATCCTGCGAACACAACTTCACTCCTTGGCAGTTGTCAAGTCAAGAAGATTGGGAGATGTTTGCTCAGAATTAGAATTCATGCAGGTCAATTGCGACTGAGGTTATCAATCCGTGTATATATATATAAAGACCAATCATGCCATGGTTTATCTCCTAACAATTTTTGCTGCAGGTTGGAAGCAAGCCTTGCACCAGCATCGTTTGTTGTTCTTTAAAACGATTTCTGGCAAGTGAATGGTTAAAAAGGTGGCTATATTTGTTTTCTTTGGCAACATAGCCGCCATCAAGAAGGTCCCTGTGCAAACACTGACAGCACTTTGAGCATGGAAAACCCCAAGACTTAGGTTTGCTGTTACATATGGCCTCTCTTATCCTTGGCTACCTGGTTTTGCCTCTGCCAAGGTTGAACACATGTAACAATGACATCGGTTTGTCAATCCTATTCAACCGTAGAATAAACAATTCCAACTATAGTTGTTCTTGACTAAGCTTGCAAGGTAACTGTGATGTTGATGACCAAACTGTAGTGTCTCGCAAGTTAAAGCTAATCCTTCAGCTATCTCCGCATGTGTTCCGCTGCCACTGGTCAATAGAAACTATCTTATATTCTTTTTGGTTCACCTTCCGCGTCGCTTTCATTAGACTTCTTTCTGCGCATTCCCATCATCACATGCCTCGCTTCTAGCTATTGCCACCAATCTTTGTAGCTTTTCGTGGGCTTGGCATGTGGGGTTATCCAAACCTTTGATCAGTTGCATTGGATAATTTCTCCATTCCTTCAAACATTTGAACATTGTTTTGGAGAAAAAATGATGACCGAGCAATGCCAGCATTTTGCCGGGCATTTTGGCCAGATTCTTGCCAGGCAAATAGGGGCAAAGTTGTTGCTAGCTTGGCGATAGCAAGAGATAAGTTTGATAGATAGGTTTGACACAAAATATGTGTTAGACCGATTTGATACAGGCAGACTGTGCTACAGATTTGATAGAGATACAAGCAACGGTTTTGCAGGACGAACAAGAGGACAGGACGAAAACAAGGACCAAAAATGTGCAGAACAAGGAGCCGGTGCATTTGGCAGCCCAGGGTGCATATCGTGTCATGCACGGTATCAAGGAGACAACTCCTGGTGATTTTTGGAGATAGATCGTGTATTTTGCAATTGTTGGATTTTTGATTTGCCCGCCTGCCGGTCTGGGAGTTTGTTGTTGAAACTTTCAACACAGTTTGTTTCGCAGGATGTGTTTTGAACTCAGTTGCCATTTGCCACCACCATTGTTTTTTGCTGTTGTTGCTTTTGTGGCTGCTGTTGTTGCTGCTGTGGGGGTGGTGGGGCTGGTAGGGCTGGTGGGGCTGGTGGGGCTGGTGGCCTGGTTGTGGTTGTGGTTGGCGTTGCTGCCGGTGCTGTCGGTCATGTCGTTGCTGTTGCTGTTGTGGTTGTGGTTGTTGTCGTTGGTCTCTTTGTTCTCTTTGTTGTGCTTGGCTGCAGGCATTTTTTCTTCAAGTGGTAGTGAATACACAATATGTAGGTTATTCAAATTGTCAAACATTATCGCAGACTTGATTTGGCAATGGTTTTGCGATGCTCAAAGCAGTATGCCAATTGGTTAAAAATATGTTTTGGCAAATTCGCGGTGAAATCAGGAACAGTAATTTGACAGCACATGGTTCAAAGTGTATCGTATGTGTCCTGCAATGGCCAATTGCCCAGATGTTGCCATGGAAAAGCAACATGTCATTTTGGAGCTTTCCACAATCCAGATGATATGTAAACGGCTTTGACACCTGGCAATTTTGTCCATGACGATTTTCTTACAGTGCCAGAGTGGAATTGGTTGGATTCGATGTTGGTAGAGGTTGTTCCGGGACTTCTTGATGCGAATCAACCACATGTTTTGGAACTGATGGACTTTTTTAAACCGAGGGACATGCCTTGCCAGCTTTCCTCAATGGGTGTTTATGAATTCCGTATCATATGTCCTTGGAAATCTTGTGGTTTCTTGACCAATTGGCTGATTTATCCTTGAGAGGTCGTCATTCTTGGCACACCATCTTTGGCCCAGAAAGCAGAGACTCCCAGTGATTAGTTCCCAGCTGTGCAGGGCACCAACAAATCGGGAATGCTGAGTTGGCACAGAGACAAAGAACATCAAAGAACAATGACCACGATTGGTCATTCAGTATTTCCTTGTCGGATCCTGTGTCCATAAGCAGGAAATGGAACTGGTAATCCAGTAGTTTCTTGTTCTGCTCGTGCAACTGCGACACAGCAGTTGCATTGTGGCGCTTGACTTTGGAATCTTGACCTCTCTCAGACCACCCGAAAACCTCATGTGATTTGGGTGTGCTTTGTTCGATATGTATTCCATCCCGGATCCCACATGTGATGTTCAATTCATAATGTCAAAACTGCAAATCCCAGCCCAAAGTGCACCCCTACTTTGTCAAAAATACCGCATGTACATGTTACACTACATTGCGCATTTTTCCGCGCAAATTTAAAACCCTGTATGCTTTGCACAACCTGCAGTGAACCTTTGACATTGCAGTCCCATCCCACTTTGTGCGTTGCCGACAGCGAGTCGTCGTTGATGGTTTGAAATTGCAGGACATCCTTGGTTTTTCTTGGCGCGGTTTTGTTTGAACCACTTAGCGCCACGTAAAAAGTTTGGAGTCTACAATGCTTTGCTACAGACTTACACCAAAATTGGACAATTCCTGAAGTGAAATCATTGTTGGCTGCCTTTTTTGCATCTTCCAGCAAACGTGAACTTGGCACAGCTATGTATTTGTGTAGAGGGTCAAAGCGCCATCTCCGCCAAAGCTTGCGTTGCATTTTCGGCGAATCACATTTTGACACCATTCTGAATTTTGAGAAAGGATTCATGCCACGCTGCATCAACATTGGCCGCTACCAGAAAATCTTTTGTTCCACCTTCCTTTGCAGACTGAACTACACTGCAAAATCTGCTCCTTCGTGATGCCACAGCAGCCGGTCCGATGGCATTTGGTGGCAGTTTGAGTTGAGAGTCAGCATTCCGTGACAGAACAACTAATATGTTGGTTCCAATAGTTTTTAGGTCTTTCGAATCGCACTTGTGTTTGGCTACCTGTCAAGCAGTGAAACTTAGATCCCGCAGCGGGGTGATATATAAACAGTTCAATCCCCCTGGCATCGTGTTTTGTACAGCCCGTAGCGTCCAAGCAACAAAAGTTTGCTACTAACTTCCACTACACAACAAACCTTGCCCTGCATTCTGCAGAAAGAGCAAGATTGAAGTGATGGCAGCAGCGAGTCGAGGAATGCACATTTAACTTCCTCCATATGTTGTAAAGATAATGTGATAAAGGTCTCGTAAACCTGTTTGATTGTCCCCCAGAGTTGCTGCTGCATCGCAAACGCAGACACACGCACGAAGCATCTTATTTCCAATGGCATTTCACCTGTTCCAGTACCAAGGCCCTACGTTCCATCTCGTGGCCGACTCGTGGTCCCCAAAGTTCAATCATTTCAACATATTTCGTGGTGACATCGTAGCGACATAGTGACCTCAGGCCACCACTTCACCGAAGCCTGAGAAATCTGAGAAGCTTCAGCCACTTCAGTGACAGCCGTGTCGGCCACCGCTCCAAAAGCTGTGGCGGTTGTGGCTGTGGCATTTGGGACCTCAGCTGCCTGCGACTCTTGGCGGCACAGCTGGTGTGGCCCATGGGCGGCATTGCTGACTTTAAATCGCGCTGCCACGCTTGGCATTTGCATTCTGTGCTGGGAATTCGGCCGACCTAGCTTTGGGAGTCGAGATTCTGGACACGCAGTGGAGTAGGCACACTCGCAATATGATGCAATGCATGAGCTGCACAGCTTGAGGTAGTGACCAGGTCTTGCAGCCCAAGCATTGCTCCAAACTAGCTACACCTTTGGACGTAACAAGACGTAACAACCGGATGCTATGAGAATCTCCAGAAATCTCGCTGCTTTGTCAGGTTACAGGCGCACACGGCCAGGGGCAGGAGGCCCCTGAGGCCCTTGAGGCCCCTGAGGCCCTGAAAAGCGTAGACTTTACAAAGGCCATGTCACAGCATCACAAACGCATTTCCTGTTTTTTTTTGTGTGCAGTGGAATTGTTCCGATGCAGACTCTTGAGGGTCGCTTGAAGTGGTCGCTCCTGGGAATTTTCTTAGATCAGGCTAGAGGTCCATCAGGTTGCTGACATGCATGATGCATGTTTTTCTGCTTCGCAGACGAAGGTGGGAGCCACTTAAGAGTTTCACCAACCCAGCAGCTTGACTTTCTCTCAAAAAATGAATGATTTCTAAATCAAGAAAAGACGTAGCTAATCTTATTCCAAACCATTGGTTTTCCCATTGATCACAACCAATCTTGCATGATTTTGGGCTACCCCCATTTTAGGAAACCTCCAAATGACTGGATGACGCCAGGCAGGCATAGGCCAGGTGGACAAGATAGCCTAGCCTGGCCAGGGAGCCGTGTACTTTGGCTGGTTATCCTAATTGTAATTGCTTATAGTCCACGCAATTTAGACCAGAGGAGTGCATATTGTAGTGCGCCGGAGTCACGTCTCCCGCCGCAAAGCCAGAAAGTAGGACACGTGATTTTATGTTGTGATTTGATTCTGCGACAGAAATGATTTGTCAGAGGCAATACGCAGTGACTTGCACCGACATATTGGGAGCAAATAGGTCGAGGCTATCCCAGATTAAGTTCTTAATCGACAGTGCAGTCGGTTCTCTCACTGAGGATGAACCTTTGAAGGTCAACATGGTCAACCGTCAACTTACAGACCATTGTCGACCTGTGACAAACAATCGCCAGTTCTGTGTTGGGATCCTACCATTTGCACATGCACATCTCATGCCCAGCTCATCCCATCTCCGCTGATTTGGTTCCCGGGACTCTCCTTGTATCACTAGGTGTGTCCCGTGTCCCTTTGTTTCCTCTCAGGTTCGCAAGCATTTCCGGGTGCATGTGCAATCTAACGATTCTAATGCTTGTTCTTCTGGTTGCATTATAACACCATGGCCACCAGAAGTGCCATGCTGATGGAAGTTCACTGAATGCCATTGCTTTAAAGTCTGCCATCAGGGGATTCTCACATTGAACCCATCTCAACATCAAGCAGCTCTAAACAGAATGCAAAATTGTAGGCAAACAAAACAATCAGACAGATTTCTCCCAAGATGCGTTCTTTTGGCGACTTGGGAGATCTGGTTGGAGCTGCAGGGCCGGCCCGGATTTGTGGCGTGCAGCAGCCATCCCATCCTGTTCCATGCCCGTCCCATCGAGATCAGGCCGAAGAGGCCGATGCCGAAGAGGCCACAGGCGTAGGATGCCGGAAACATATGAAGAAAATTGAAAAAAACATATGAAACATGGGCTGTTTACTGGTGGATTGGTTGTCCAAATTGCTGTCAGGTAAACAGCTTTGCCAATTTTCCAATGAGCATTTTCTGCTTTGGTCCGCTGGCTCTACAACTACAACGGCTTCGGCACACAGAATTTGTCTTGTGAAACGTAGTTGCCAGAGATCAAATTAGAACCGCAAGCGCTGAGGAATCCAGATATGATTAAAACATATTAAAACTAGTACTTGCCTACCAAGGTGGTCATCGACACAAGAGTCAGGTTCAGTCAGCTTCGTTCCACCTTTACTGAGAACATGTCCTGTGCACTGATTCGCTGATTGTTCTCTGCTTCACCTGGTACGAGAATGTGCCTCTAAGCCATCCTTGAGTCAATGGCCCATTCCCAGTTGTGATTTTTGCCACCTTGAAATTTGCCCATGAAAGCTGCAATAGCTTGCAACGCACGCTGACGTGGTGCAACTTCCGAACTCTTGTTGCATGCGACCAGCTTCAGTCGGTCAAAGCGAAGTCTGGCCATCACTGATGCTGTCCCTTTGTTTCCAGCAGCTGTGGACATAAAGGACATTGTTTCAACTTGTTCAACAAGTTGTCGCCAGCCAAAGACACCTTGCCACTGGACCGAAACGATCTGTCACTGCATGGTCTTTCAGGACCTTGCAATGCAAGGGTTTGTGGAGTTTGACCCGGTCCCAAACAGTGAGTGAAGATGGTGTCTCCGAGTTTCATGTGCAGGTGTCTTTCCTTGATTTGCCAGCGGCGGAGGAAAACAGATTGGAAAGGAAAACAGCCTTGAAAAGCAGGAGCCACGAACAGAAATTTTTGCGAGGCCTCTCTGTTGTCCGCTTGTTTGTCGAAATGCGCAGCTGCCAGAGGTGTCTCGCTTGCCTCGTTCAACCTATACTGAGTTGGCTTTGCGGCTAACCTGGTAGATGCTGAACTAAAAGCAAGTCTCACAAACAGAACACTGCCAACAGCAAAAGATTCCCCGAACAGATTGTGTGAGATTTGTTCCAGATCTATAAACTCTAGGTCTACAGCAAACGATTGCAGCACCAGCTACTTTATATAGCATTGGCACTGTTGGAGCCTAAGAATCGTCAAAGTCCAAAAAACGCCTCGACCCTCCGACTGATCCCTTAGCCTTCAAACTTTGCAGCGATCCATCGGTTTTGATGTGTGAATCTGTGTGAATCTGCAGCTTGGATAACTTGCTCCCGTTTTGGGATGCACTCAGCTTGGATACCTTGAGCTGGGAGGATGAAGCTTGACATAGCTTGACTCCATCAGTCCCATTTCGGCATTTTGAGACGAGCTCTGTTAAAGGTAGCATTCCTTAGCAGCCTAGCCACGTTGCCCAGGTACTCACCCATCCGATGATGTGAGATAACTGCCCCAATTCACAGTGGAAGTCGGTACCACGGTGCCACAGTGTGTACAGGACTGTACCATGCGCTGATTCCCAGATTCTTTTCCAGATTGCGGTGTATTGCGGTTCGCAGCTCAGTTGATGTCAGACCTTGAAATGAAGGAACAGAAACACATGAGGCCGGGAACAAGGAAAGGTCAGCTGATGATTTTCTTGGTAACTTCACATTCTGAACACGACCTTGGGTCCCACAGCCTGGTTTACACTAGGTGCATTGTTGGTTTCATTGGTGGTTTGGGAGAAAAATAGGGTCTGCAGGTACACTCATTGAATTTCATTGATGCTAATGATCTTTTCCATGAACCTAGCACCAGCGAATGACGTGAAACCCGATCCCTAATCCGTACCTGCCACTGATGCCAGACTGCCGACCCTAAGGTGGCTCGACTGCGCTCGCTGAATGCGAGGAATCCGCTGAATCTGAAGCAACTGAAGGGCTCAGCCTTGCAACTTATGGCACCAGAGAGGAAAAGGATGGAGCAGAATTTCATCAGTGATCAGCACAGATGTCCCTGGAGAATCAACGTAAGCCAAGAGTTGCTCAATGGTAGAAGGGTCGGATGATTTTCGTTTGCGGCAATCGGTTAATGGACACCCTGATCAGGAACACCTCCGGGGAAGTTTGTGCATTTACTGCCGTGGTGGCTCCAAGCAGAGGAGATTTGCAGCTTCATGGCAAACACACATTTTCCTCAAGGAGGTTGGGCTGTAGTGAAATCGTTCCATTTTGCTCACTTTTTCCATTTTTTCCCTTGTTTGTTTCTTGCGAAGGTTTCTCAAATTCAAGATGTGACCCCCCCCCCAAGTTAGCAGCCGTTCAGAGCGTTAGCATTTCACAGCACTCGCCCAAGTGACATGATCCGACCCGGGAAGAAACCCAAGAGACCCAAAAGCGGTGACCTTAGCAGAGAGACCACCCGACCCTGAAATCGCTGTATCCAGTGGGAAGATTCTTTGATGGTAAATTCTCTGCTGACCTGGTATGCCTGGTCAAAGAACATCAAGATGTCAGATGATGTCAGGTGGTTTCCACATTGCTGTTCCCCACATGCAGCGCATGGATATGTTGGTTACTGTTGGTTCCACCTTTTCCTTCGTAGCCTTTTCCCTGGACTTGAGCGGTATGCAATGAATGTGTCGAGGCCAGGGGAAACCGACAAAAGCACCAAAGGAAGCTGCTGAAGGTGCACCGATGGTTTTTGGAAGACCAGCAAAGAGCTTGGTCCACGTTGTCGTTTCTTGATTGAAGAATAGATAGTAGATGGGAAATTCAGTGCTTAGTTTTAGTCAGTCATTCATCGTTGCTTGTAACTTGAATTTAAATTTGTTCATCATATTCAATATTAATCAAGATGAATTATTACTGATTCGAGTGGGAAAAACGTGTTCTTCAGAGCATTGCAATGTTCAAGGTGCAGAGGAGGCCGCATCGCCGGGTGACCTAGACACATCGCTTGCAGTTGGAGGCGTTGCTGCTCGCAATGACCTAAGATGACCCAAGATCCACAGGATCTTGAGCACGTTCCACGTTCCACCCGAAAATACCTCAGGTTATGATAGCAATTGATATCCAGTTAAGAAGTTAATTCAGTTTATTTCAGAATTTGTCTCCATTTAGATCCATTCAAGACGCTCCTGTGACTCAAGATGACTCCAGTCCTTTGGCTCTGAATTCATCTCGCTTTGCAAAACTTCCACCTCGACAGGCCATCCCTGGCCGCTCCTTGGCTCCCTGGCCCAGGTCCAAGAAGCGAAAACTGGATGAAGCAGAGCTGAAGGAGAGAGAGGCTTCAGCAGCTACAGCCCTGTACCCTATCGAACCATGGCGAACCATGTCTAGTCAGCTGGGTCAGCCGTCATCCCCGGATTTACTTGTAGAATTGTAGTGTTTCAAATATCAAAGATCAAGGGTAGTTGTATGATGTTGTATGGATTGTATGGGGTATCCGATGTATCTGTGCTCCGCGAATCTTCCGATGGCATCATGGTGCCACTGTCGCGCAGAAGCGCACGGTCTTCATTGGCAACGTGCCGCTGAAATGGACGGAGTGCTGACCTTGGTCCAATGCGGTACTCCTATTTGCCACGATGGAATGACCGTGAATGAGGCGGTACTCCTTTGTAGTATGTATTCGATGTGTGTACACTTATTGCAGGAACCTAGCCCGGGTTTGTTTCTTTTTGGACAAGAGGTTGCCCCGTCGAAAATAAGACAAGTTGGACCATGCCGCGACTCTTTCGTCACTTTCTCAGGAAGCAGCTGCGAAGCGCCATGAGGAAAGCCCTAGGTATCTCAGCTGATCTCAGCTGTGCTGTTCCTCTTGTTGCACCAGCTCTTAGAAGTCATTTGTCACCCCGGATTGGTCCATGGGAGAATGACTATATAGTAGATAGAATGAGCAGGACACAAGAGGACACCTATGTATCTGGGGGATCAAAACCATGCTTTCCTGTAGGTTTCTCCTTCAATGCCCTAAAGCAATCGGTTAGTTGCGACTCTAGTGCTCGCTGACGTTCAAGCTTGCGCATTGAGAACCAAGGCACCACATACGATGGTATCTTGAAGTGGGGACACTCGGGCGCTTCCAGCAGATAGTTGACGTCATCACAAGCCTGGCAGCGATGGGGGAATCATCCACCTAGGAGATCCCCACTGAAACTGTTGATCCGGCTCTGAGGCCCATATGGTTTCGATCCATTCCAGTGGAAAGTAAATGGAGCAGCTCAAACAAGATGAGAAAGGTGGCTGCTAGAATCTGCTTGTGGCCTGAACTTGTGGGATTAGCAGGGCCAGGGTGAGACGATCCGGACATACTAAGAAACACGAAGAAAACACACCACTGCCAACATCTGCCAACCTTCCAATGGCTTTCTGCTGGATTAGCAATGAACTGCCTCAAGACGACGTGGTGATATGGTTTGATATGGTGTCCTGGCACTGGCCGCCAGGCGGGGCTGATTTTGAAGGCCTTCGCTGATGGTGCGGACAGCAAGAACGCCTATGTCGTGGTGAATTCGCCGGAGGATGTGCCCTTGCCACGTTGAAAATGGTCACGACGGAAGCTGTTCCGTAAATTGAAGTAGCAAGCATTGTTGGGCGGTCAGAAGTGAAGTACTTTTTTTCCTTGACCTTTGCGAACAGACCTGGATGTCTGAGATGTTTGCCTTGCAAGCGTTGCCGCGCACTCTGGGTTTGCTGTGCCAGGTCCCTGTGATAGTCAAGGCAATCACCAACTTGGAGGCAACGCTGTGATGGTCACAGTTGAAGTTGGTGGATTTTGGGGGTGAAGATTTCGCTGCAGTTAGCTGCAGAGATTCCAAAATGCCTGGTACATGACAGAGATGATAGTCATGATAGCATGATATAGATATAGATTGATATAGATTGATAGAGCATACCATGCATGATCAGGCATGTAATAGAATTAGATTCAATATGATCCAGTCATATCCAGTCCTGGTCATCTCTGAGCCTCCGACGGCAGGTTGATGCTGAGCACATCCTGCGAGCTGATGGGGTTGGGTTCCGGGTTTCACTATATTCTGATTATATGGTTTGTATTGGTTTGTATTGGTTGATATTGGTTTCTTACGAAATACTAGAAGCATCTGGAAGCTAGATTGGGAAGCTACACCATGAACTTCTGTCTTGCACTTCGATCTCGCAGTTGTTTGTCAAGTTTCGCTTACGAGCTCAAAAGTCATAGCTCAGTACCATCAGATTCACGGCCCAGGTGGGTGAATCTGCTGTCCTGAAAAAGTTCGACAGGAGAGTAAGCTTTAGACGCGCATATGTGTCGCAGGTCACAATTTGACTTGTCCAGTCGCTTCAGGGCAACTCAGTTGCGCTTGTTGAATTCGGACCATGGGTCGCCATCGGGGGAAAGCTCTTCTGGAGTAGTTGCTGCAAATGCTCCCCGCTGCCGCCGCCTCCGCTGCTGCCGCTTCTCCTGCAGTGTTGCTTGGGTTGCTGGGCAGGAGTGCTGCTTCCGGATTGCTAAACTGCTGCTGAGCTACGGCTAAATGGCTGCTGGGTTCTTCGTATGATGTGCGCCACTGCTGCTAGATTGCTGCTGTATTGTTGCAACCTGCTAGACTGTTGCCGGGTTGGTGCTAAACTGCTGCCAACTGCTGCTAGACTGTCGCAGACTGCTGCTTCAGACTGCTGCCATGACTCCTGCTCGGCTACTGCTAGGCTGCTTGGAAACTGCTGCTAGACTGATGCTAGGTTGCTGCTAGACTGCTGGTGGGCTTGTTGGGAGCTGCTGAGCTCGGTAGAAGCCGCATCCTCTAGATTCTGGCCTTGTATTTTTGCATTGCTTTTGGGAGTGGCTGGGAGTTTCCAAAGCTATTTTCTGACCTTTGACCTAGCTCGGAAACCGTGATTCAAAACCCACATGGGGGCGCAGTTCTACTATAAGAGGCTTGTTGGTTGAGGCAGAAGCAGCCGGGGAATTTGATGCTTTATCTGAAGAAGAGCATGATTTGGCCACTGCAACTGGCTGCAGAAAATATTACATGTCTTGAGTTGCTTTAAAAGTAAATGAAACGGAACTGCTTGGCAAAAACATGAAAGCATCATGCGATAATGTTTTGAACTCACAGAATAAACATTGCTTCTTGTTTTTGGTTACTTTGAATCAGGAGATATCCTACCAAGACGTACATGAGTCATGCGTCCACATTGTGTTTTGAATTTGCTGGAAACGTTGTTGGGGTGTACAGGCAAATTAGAACACAGGAGATGACTTACCAAAACATTCATGAATCATGCGTTCACATTGTGTTTTGGAACCGCAGAATAACATGTTCTGTTTCTTTGCGTTGCCTTGAACACTAGGATTGCATGCGTGTTTGAACAAAAGGTATACCTCACCAAAACATACATGAATCACATTGTGTTTTGATGTCAAATTATACCGTTTTGTTGCCCGCTTTACCTAGTTTGAAACCAGTGGGGTGACCTGCGTTCTCATTGTGTTTTGTAAAGTTGGGATAATAGTTTTTGGTGTCTTTTGCATTTTCGTGCTGCGATTACAATGGGCGAAAGAAGTTGGGGTGGCTTTTCCTGGCAGTTGGGGGGCGTAGTTCCATGCGGGAATGGCTGTTGATTGCAACGGTGGAAGAAGTTCGCCGGTTCCCTGTAACAGTTCTACACATGTCTTCCGTTCCAACCTCTACTTGGGGAAAAAGCATCCACATCGAATTCAATGAAATATATGCCACGAGTGCACAGCGCCAAAAACGGCAACAAGACACCATTGGGTTTGCATGTTGCTTTTCAAATCCAAGTACCCGAGGGAATCCATGCCGATGGCACAGCAACTCATGATCCCTTTCAACTTGGAGCAGTTTGCTGAAGAGTCTTTGGATCCAAACCCCTTGTTGAATATTTCACTGATGGGGCCAGAACGTTTGCTCCTGCTCTCCGGTCATGTCATCTTTCGCCAGTCTCAACACACCAGAACGGACCCCCGAATTTTTTGCCCTCAGGGAACATGATTGTTGACGCAACGGGCATCATGTGACACTTGCTTTCAAACTTTTGGAACAATTCCCAGAAGGTCCCACTGGTCAAGGTATATTGAATTATCAACATGTGTCAACCCTTGGCTGATTTGGCTGGGTGTGTTGAAACAAGATGCACTGCACTGGTAGGGTCTCACCGAGAACCAGCCCGAGCTGTGACATTTGAGGTCTGCACCCTTGAAGCCTTCACAAAATTGCCCATACATTCGAACGGTTTTGTATGCTATAAGTGCTAGGTCTATGTAGTCTTCAAAAATATAGTCAGTACAGTAGTAACAATAAAATTGAAGGAGAAGGAATTGAATGGTCGGTTGGCGTCCAGTTTGTCGCAAATGTGATTCAAGTTGCCGGGAAAGGTTTTGTGGGACTTCATTCTCGATGCATATGGAAGGCTTTTGTTCCAAAGCGAGAAATTCCTGTATATATAGATCGACCGCCCTGGACACTCTGTACTCGACACCGCATCTCATATTTTGTTGCAATATGAGGTATGAACGCCTCAGTGACCAGGATACTGCAGTTTCAATGCAAATCGGGCGGGTCACGCTTTGCATCTTGCGATGAGCTAGGGTTGAAGACGGGCCTGCAGCCGCCATTGTGACCTGTGTAGTCTGTTGGCCGGCAGGAAACGCAGTGTGTTCCTTGGATCTTTGCCCCGGCGTCTTGCTGGCTGACCTTGGAAGAGAGCGACTGCCATTTCTTGCCGCTGCCACTGATACTGGGATAGAGCCACCTCTGGGCCCACATCATACATTGTCAGACAACTTTAGTTCCAAGACCTCTTGAGCGCACGTTTTTTTGAACATTCACCTTCTGACATCACGTTTTGCAAGTTGTGGTTGCAACATGGTCCGACGAAAAGGCATCGGCATTGCGCCAGGTGTAACCGAGTCAGACATCCGATGGGTCCTGTGGGACGCAGGTGAAGTAGATGCAGTACCTTGGGTTCCACTTGGGGCAGCCACAAAAAATTCAAACAAGTTGAATTGGCTGATTGTTTGCAAAGCAATACTTCTTTGAGCACAACAAATCAACTGAAAAATGTCGGTGCGCTATGTTGAGAATGCACCCAAAATCTTCTACTCGCACCAAGCCTTGGCAGTAGCGGGCAAAAAGTTTTCAAACAATGCTTCCAAATGTTTTCCTGTTTTGCAGGGCCCACGAATGCAATCACAGAATGGTTCAGGGAATGGATCGTCCAATCAAGTCCTGTTGAGGTTGAACCCAGCGGGTAGAGTCTGCGCTGGAAAACAAACCGTAGGTTGTAACTTGTAGGTTGTTGCTCATTGCAGGTTGTAAATATGTTATATGTTTGTTTTTGGGGATGATGACCAATCAATAAGTCATGTTCCAATTCTTTCTCCAGAAACGTCGCTTGAGGTGCGCATCGTGCGGGACAAGAAAACACAGGATCCGTGGCGTGGGAGTTTTGCCTGATCACAGCTGCGGGGATGTGAACATTGCAGCAGGACTATGAGTAATTCGGATGCAGACCACATCCAGGGACGCACATAGAAACAAACCAGAACACAAAAATTGATTGCACATAATTTTCAAAAAGGTGTGTTATCAAGAATCGGTTTTTCATCAAAGGGCCTCGGTCTGATTGATGAATGTCCTATTCTTGGAAGGGTACAGGCCCAGTCTTGATCCTGAATCTACCACAGAATTTCAGATCATGCTGTGATAATGAAACCATTCATCCACTTTAGGGATGTTTTGTTTCAGACCAGTATACCCATTGGCCCATGCCCCTTTGTTTCATCTGCATTGCTGATGCATCCACAGTGCCTGGCCAGGACTGCAAAGGATTTGCCTTCGCACGCTTCAAAGAACGCAAAAGCGTCAAGGCAATGACGCTGGATGTCGCCAATTGCCAATGATAATGAAGAAGTTTAGTTAGAAAACTTCCGGGTTACGGACGATTGTCATGGTTCATCATGTCAACCACATCATCATGTCGACCACCCGACATCAAGCAGTTGGGCAGTGCAATAGTTCGGAAGCGTGTGGTTTCACGGGTGAAAGCATTCTCAGGCGCAAAACCTTGTGTTTTTTCGGGTAATGTGGGTTGCGGGGTCGCCGAAGTAGGAACGCTCCTGCTATTTGGGTTTGCAACCGGCTGTGACAAAACGCATTGCCACGGCTGCGCGCAGCCAAGCATCAGTGATGTTGCGACGCTCCTGCTTTTCGGGATTGCAGCTGGAGGTTGCTAAGCGCATTGTAACAGCTGCGCGAAGAGAAAGAACTGGTTGAAGAAGCTACAGAAGAGCTAGCTGGGAGGCAGCTCAGAGTAGAGTCAGAGAAGAAATAGCCCAGATAAGGGGCTGCTCAGAGAAGAAGTAGCTGAGAGAAGAGGTACCTCAGCGAAGAGGTTGCTCAGTGACAAAATATATGAACACAGAAGTAGCTCATGCATTCATCCATCCATTCGTTCCTTGATTCATTGGTTCACTGATTCACTGAATCATCGCTTCATTGGTTCATTGGTTCATTGATTCATTGATTCATTGAATCATTGATGCACTGAGATTAACTGAGTTTGGTTCACTGATTGACTGGTTCTTTGATTCGGAGATGCATCGACTCACTATTTCGCTCATTGATTGACTCACTGATTCACGGATTCATTCATTGGTTCACCGGCTCACTAAATCATTAATTTAAAATCGGTTCATTGAATCACTGAATTTTTGATTCATTCATTCACCGAATCGTTGATTCATTGATTCACTGAAACATTGAACAAATGATTATTCATTGATTCAGTGCTTCTTCAGCTCACTAATTCACTCACGCATTCATTGATCCAGGGATTGGTTCATTCGGTCAGTTGCGCGTGGATTGTGTCATGTCATTTCATTGACTGACATCTGAACATATCTCAACCTCCTTTTGCTCATTCGTTGATGCATCTGGCCGTTTCAACAGTTTTTTGTTTCTATCTGGTAATTCACCTGGGTTTCATATTCAACAGTGGAATGCAGCGGAAATTTGCATGTGTTACACCTCAAGCGCTGGGTTCGGTCACGGTCTGCAGGCAGCATTGAACTTGTGGGATCTAAGAATCCATGGGAAGTACATTCGGGTCACCAAGGCCGGAAGGTGTGGATGAGTAACGGTGATGACGATCATGATCATAGTAAGTCCTGCTTTTATCATTGTTATTGCTCTTGATTTTCTAGTTGTTATAGTTGTTGCATGTTGTTGCCATTGTCATTATTTTTGTAATGATCAAGGTCATCGTTTTTGATATCATTATTGTCATTAGTATTGTTATTGTTAGTTTGATTGAATTTACGTCTTGTTTTTCATGTTCATTGTTATTGTTGTTAGTGTCATACAAGTCTCTAGTCTCTATTGTTGTAACATGGCGACGATAACAACAACAATCGTGAAAATAATTGCGCAGACAGGATGTGTCCTTCCAGATCACATGACGCACTCCACCAACCAAGGTGGAAGATGAAGAGGGTGGCGCTGATGCTGGAAGGAGACGCCCACTTTGTTTGTCCAAAATACATGGAGATATCCTGTGGGAAGGATTTTGATTTCTGAGTTGCTGTGAATGTTCTTGTTTGTCAGCCCTTTTTTTGGTGAGGCCAAAGAAACTGAAGCCAGAAGTTGAGAAGCGAATCATGCTGAAGCAACAGCAGCGGCAACGCGCCAAGGCCCTGTCAAAATCAATCGTATCGCCAACGGAGTGATGGCGTCATTTCAATGTTTGCAGTTATGCGAACCCCTACTTTTTCAGTATTCAAACAGTTTCAGGATGAACTCCACACGCTGACCATTTTTACCTCTACTATTCATCTATTGCTTGGTTGAGCAGATGTCAATGTTTATCGGTTTCAATGCAAAAGCACGCAGGGAGGAACTGTCAACAAGCCAGGCGAAGAAGCAGCGTGAGTTTGTGGAGCAAGCCAAAGCTGCTGGTTTGAGGCCGAATAGCTGAAACGATCTTCGGATATCGCCGGACTTACTGCCGGATACCGGCGGAGAATCTGTGGAAATCATGTCATTCCGATGGCGTTGTCTGACATGTTTGAAGACAGGTACGCATCTTTTGATAAGCACATGTCGTGCACTGCAGCATCCCAAAAACGACAAGATGGGGGAACGATCAGCAAGCCCAGACCGCCAGACTGTGCAGGACCAGCAAGAAAAAAACACCAAAGGTCAAGCGGAAGGTGCGGGCCCCAGCAGGGGGTGGTTTTCCATCGCTCCTTTGTTTAAGGAAAGGGTGCAAAGATTGATTGCGCACGATGACGATGACACAATGAGGATAATTATAATTGCCATGAGGATGAAGATGAAGGGAGAACATTACTGCAATTTTGATCACCTTCTACTTCAAACTGATTGACCCTATTCCATGCTGGTAGGAGAAGAAGAAAGGAAAGCGCTGATCAATGGTCGTGTGCCACAAAAATGACCAGTTGCACGCCGTCGGGTGGGTGATTTGTTGATTTGCATGGCAACCAACTCATATTGACCAGCCATGTTCGATTTTCTCCCAGTTTCGGTAGCAAATGGTGAATGATTTCCTTGGTCGGTCCGCAGTCTGGGCTTGGAATTTACAGCACCATGGCATGAGGATTGAGTATTTCATTTCATTTACCTAGAGCAAAGCATTTAACACAGCTGGCTGAAAACCAAAAGGCACTTTGGCCACTGAACTTCATCTTGCTGCGGTATTTGCAGTACCTTGCACTGCCTATTTTGTTTGCAAACCTTCAGCAGACAACAGACAAGAAACTGAAGTGTCATGACAAACAAGAAATTGACACTCCGAACTACCTACATGCAAAAGACTGAATTTGGTGCTTCAATTGAATCAAGGATGTCATCACCACCGGTGGAATCTCAGGCAGCAACAATGTCTGTTCCCTTGTCGCTTTCTGGCTTCTGACAACCGGGCAATAAAAATGGTTACTTGTGGAAAAAAATCATCAGCCTTCTGGTGCCTCGCCGTCCCAAGAGAGTCTCGTTGTTTGCCGCACCTGTACAGGCTGGCGTGGGAGATGAGAAAGCCGCTACCTCAACGGTGCTGCATGGTGCTGCCAATCCATTGGACATGTACGAATGTACGCCGTATGCGGTCCTTTATGATTTGTCCCAAGGTAGATAAGTTGGAGGTGCCTTCGTCAAGAGTTTATGTGGCGGTAAAGGAAACGACATGGGCGAAGGTCATAAGAACCTGCCTTTTCTTATCCATGTTCCTTTCCTGGCATATTTTGTTCGCTACTCTCTGTTTGAATGCAGCCGTTTATTTCTCGGTACCAGCTTTCTGCCACAGGCCAGCGACAAAGAGAGCGACGCTTCCTTCTACACCGACTTCGAATCAATTTCCTCCTGTTCGGAGGTGCAGCGCTGTTGGAGACCTCTGGGTGTCCCTGAAAGATTTGGGACTTGCAAGACAAGATCATTTGCTTTAAAAATTGTTGAAGACATTTCAAGAGAACATTACTATGTTATTCTAAGAACTGGCCAAGTTAGAGACATTACTATGCGAATGGCGGAGTGCTGGCTCCGGCTGCATAGTTTTCATATGTTTTCATATGTGTTCATGTGCCTAATAAGACTGTCCAGCTGGGGCTTGATGGTGGCGTAACATTTGATAACCACCGGTGATGCTGGTGATAATGTCCATCGTTGCTTTCAGTTTCATATCGTTTCCCCCTTGAATCCATAGAATCCGAATGGTTTGCCAAGCCTTGTCAGGCTTCGGAGATACCAGAGGCGGGAGCAGGAATTTGAGAACTTGTGATAGATTCCATTCATTTCCATTCTGTGATTGAGCTACTATGACAATTGCTTAGCAGTTGGCAAACATATGCAAAAATAGTTTGGATTCATCCCGCTTGCCCACAGGGTTGTGACATGGCCAGGTGATCTTGGAATCTTCTTCTGAAAGCTCATCTTCACGGCGACGCAGGATTTGGTGCCACTATGGCCATGTTGCTTCGGAGTTCCCCGGAAGTTTTCAACATGCCCAACCGTAGTTCGCAGAGGATGACTATGAAATAAGGTTATGGATTCTCATGGTATAGGGGGTCTCAGTGCGCTTCCTGCCTTATGGTAACTTTGTGATCCTTGTGCCACATTGTGCCACATTCACAGGACCGTTGTCCTTGCATGGCCAACCGCTGCAACGAACAACTTGGAGGAGTTCGGCTGCTGGAGTTCGACTGTCGGATTCAATGTATTCTGGAGTTCTGCTCAGGACACCAATCGCGGCATCTCCAAACTGAGCAGAACTCCAGTGCGGAGGCAGAGCCACTTGTGGGCTGGGACATGTGATTCATGTTGCTGACATTTGCTGACTGTTTGTTTCAGAATCTATCGGGAGGACTATTGGAGCAAGCTCTGATCAATTTTATGTTCTAGATATTTCTAAATTCTGGTGATTTGTCCCCGTTTGCAATTTTGGGATGCACCATACATGCTATGAAAGATCGCACCCCAATGTGTGATTGTGCCAGGGCGCGCGTACGTGGAACCGTTCCTTGGCTCTGGGAAATGCCGGGAATGGGTTCGTCCAAGCGTTGAGTCACCAGTTGATCGACAAGCTCGGATCCATCTCGTTGCATCCCCTAAGATTGCCTATATAGCCTATGTTGCTCAAGCGTCAATTTCAATGCTTCTCCCCTTTGTACCCCAAAAAACATTCCCTTATGTCCTTGATCTTCCAAATATCCCCTACTATACCATGATGTACTATGACATCATGATTCTTGATATCTATGTTTTATCTTATAGCTATGACTGCGCGTTATCATCTCTGACAATGTGAGGTTTGTTTGCCCACCTCCTTCGTCTTCACGCCCGGCCGTCGCCCCACGGCGCCCCACGGCGCCGTCCGCGATGTCCGCACCGTCGCAAAGCCGACAGAGGAGAACCACGAGGAGCAGGCGCGGCTGCAGATGTTCAAAGGGTTGAAACATGGGCCTTTTAGGAGGTACGCAGAGCGTGTATATGGTGCGTGTGTATACAATAGGCCACTTATAAGCAAGCTAATTACTATCTTCATGGATCATCCCACCTGCTGTTGCTGTTGGATTGAAACTGGTTGTGTATTCCATTTGCTGTCTTGGCGCATTGGCTTTCTGCAACAGTCACCCCAAAAGGGTCTAGAAAGTCGGGCCATGAATGATTGAAAGGCTTGGCCAGAAACTTTGGTACTCCGAGTGGCATTTTATTATCATAAGTACTGTCTACATACAACTTAAGACACTCACAACACGTCAGGCCCGTCTGGAGCTGGAGCGCGAGATAGTACCTTGATGCTTCTATGGTTGTTGCAAAAAATGGTTTCGGTTGAAGTTTCACTCAGCATTTTTGCGAAGCTGAAGATAAGTTAACCAGGCAAAACCAGGCAAGGATGAAGTTGACCATAGTTGACCAAGGAAAATGAAGTAAACCATACTTAACCTTGCATTTTGCAGCACTCTCCACATGATGTCTTTCAGAAAACCAAGGCGCGGAAAGCGGCCTTCGAGGAGGCTTTGGAGGTAAGGACGCGGTTCTGCGGCATGAAACTTGGGGATCAACTTAGGATCAACCTGAGGTTCCTGATGCCAACTTCATTTGAAACCAAACTGGAAAAGATCAGCAACAGTCACTCAGTCGAATGGATTGAAATCGATTCATCAACCACCCGGTAACCACCCTTTCAGCATCTTTCAGCCAATGTTTCAGCCGACATCAACGAAGCAGTTCAACCAGTTCAACCAGTTCCACCCTCGCGAGGCCGAAAGAGCCAGCTACGAAGCCGAGCTGGCGCGGAAGACCCAGGAGGCCGAGGATCGACAGGCGTTGGGTTGCCGGGGCGGCTTCTCCGTAGATACGATGTCTGTTGATGTCTGTTGATGACAGGGACATACATTCATGAAAGTAATGAAAGTGATACTAAAGAGTAGTGATGGTCATGAACCATCATGAAGAAATTTCTAAAGTTCCAAAGCTGCCAGTGTCGATTCAGCCGCATGGCAACCAACATGACAGAGAAAGACAAACCAATGTCAAATATCATATGATGGAACAGTCGGGTAGGGGAATAGTATTGAAATCCCCAAACAGATTGAAAAGTGAAGCAGCGACAACATAGAAAGAATGACTGAGAGACATCGAACACCACGTCCAAGCAGAAGTTTTGGTTTCACAATTGTCACAAATGTCATACATCGGACAATGTACTGCCCATCCCCTGTCCTGGCTCATTTCAAGTTGCCGCTCGATGGCCAGAATATGAAGCAACTCAGCCCCAGCAGAGCTCAATTTTTCTGCGGCCCAGCCAACCACACACAGGTAATCATGTGACTCAAACATGTTTGCTGCAACAAACTCTTTGACTATCCAGATTATCGATGATCCATGACTATCCTCCAGCTCAACATCCCAGATCCCATCTCCACAATCTCCAGCCATCTCCAGCCAACTCCAGCCATCTCCAGCCTCAGCCTAGATCCAACCCGGGTGCCGCGCCAGCGCTGCCATGTTTTAAGCGCTGTGGCCGTCTCCCGGGCTCCGCCGGCTCCGCCTTTCCGCCGCCGTTCCTGCGATGCTGAAAGACCCGAAAGACCCCATGGAGCGGCCGCGGACCATCGCGACGAGCCGGTCGATGGGAGGTACGGGCGAGTCGATGGGAGGTATGAGAGAAGTGCACGGAAGTGCATGGTGTAAAACTTGGTTCAAAATATCCAAGGGCTCAATCGAAATGTCACCTTCACCCAAACTTCAAGAATCATCAACCAAATCGAACATGTTTTTATTCTGTCCCACTCTGTCCTCATTTTTCTGCATTCCTTTCTCGGCGCAGGCTCAGTGGCGACTCTGGCACCTAGCACGCCGAGCAGGGGCCTGAATGGCATGAACAGTATGAAGAGTGAGTGACGTGAATTGGTTTACGAACAGTGATGTTTTAGCTTGATGCCATCATGTGCCATCAAGCTACATTACTGGGATCTACTTGCAGGAACTTCTCCTGCACTGCACCAGGTTCGCCCTTCCAACGTGCCGCGCAGTCCATGATGCCGACACCAGTGATGGTGCGGGCCCCGTGATTCTCAGCTTTCTATAGGTGGTGTGGTACTTGCTGCAACAGAAGTTTGCCTAAGATTGTGGATTGGCAGCTGAGATATTGATGGACATGATGCAACTACACATGCAACACACAAAGCTTTGTTGGATTCCTGCTTCAATACTTTGGGATCTTTTGTCGCAACAACTTGTGCTTTTGTGGCCCGACAAGTGTGATGTGAAGCATGCAGAATACCAATGCAGTAACGACTGGTCATCAGCAACGCAGTTGGCGCGGTAAACTTGCTGAGGTCGTCTACACGCCAAAAAAACCGGTGCGCCAAGATGTTTTTTTTGCCGTGTTGGATGGGATCCAAGGGTGAAGTTTGAATCTAAATGTGGATATTACAAAAATGTTATATTATATTATAAATGTGTATAATATCATATCAGATCCTTCAAGAATTGTTACTTTCTGATTTCTTGTTTGCTGAAGGAAAAACTCATGATTGGGTTCAATTTGTTCAATGATTCATTTTCCACCGCATCAATCAAGTTGCTCACTACTGAGACTGAAACCACTTTGCAAACTTGTTCGCCCAGATGACAGCGCCGAAGCTGGGTGGTGGATGCATACGCCCGAAGACCCAGTGCTGTTGATGGCTGTTGGACCCCCAACGGAGGACAAATCCCAGCTTCACAGCTTCAAAGTGCCGAGGTTCTGCGACGCTCTCCAAAGTGAATTTGATGCTTGGCTGTGAATGTCAACCATTTGGTCAATCATGTTTATAAAGACACCGACCGAGAAGAGGGACATCAATCAAGAAATTGTTCCACGAAAGGCATTTTGGGGGGAGCAGTCAACCTCCAATGAGAATGATGAAGCTTGGCCACTTCCTCGCAAGTCTCTCACTGCTCCACAGCTGAGGACGGTGACGGGAACAGATCTTTTCAGCCAGGACGTAGAGTTTTACTGGTTGCTTGATATCAGCTGAGATCTGCTGGTAGATATTGGTTTTTCGCTGCTGGATGAGGTTTACTAACCAGCCGATTCATAGGGCGTCAGTGCCATTGACAACCACATTTGAACCACCGCATTTGTTTTTTGTCCGCGCCAACAAATGCTGGGTCGATGCATCAAAGGCCGGCATAACTCTGAAATGGATAGACATCCTTCAGAAGATGCTCTATTTGCCTGTGGTCCGCTGCTGATTCAGAGGAATGCTTACTATGAATACCGAATACCAATATAAATCCTATCGGTCATGTTTCAACAAATGAAAGGGAACAGTACCTTCAAATCAACTGAGATATCATTAAAAGTCATTTGAAAACACGTCATCATATTGTAGTGTGTAATGGATGCAGATGATCATCAGAAAAACAACCAGGTTTCATTGATCAACCAAATAATTCAAACTAGTTATTCTTCCCGCCCATCGGATCCATCGCCCGAAACGCTCTAGGAGACTCTCAAGGAGCCGCTCTCCAAGGCTGACGCTCAAGCGCGCCTGGATGCCGCCCTGGCAAACAAGGTGCAGGCTTTAGGAGGGTGCCATGGTGATGATAAACATGATTTTTTAACATTTTTTACATGATTGTTTAGTGGTCTATTGTTAAACAATTAAACTATGTTACTGTGTTAAATTGGAATATCTATCAGATTTTTTACTCGTGCTGTTCTCATCACTGTTACTATCACTATGATTTTTTCATGACGATCTGATGGATTGACTCTGTGGTGCCAGGATGTGGCACAGGTGCAAGAGGCCATCGAGGAAGCAAAGAGACACCCGGCGCTTTCGGCCGGGCCCAGAGGATGTGTTGGAGGGATGGAAAACCCATCGGTTTTCCACCATAAATGGATGGATTACTATGAAGATTATGGTGGATTCTTACAGAGCAAGCCAATTTTATTGGGGATGGACTATTAAGCATTAGAATTGTCAGGTAGACCTAGTTTCTAGGTGTCAAGGCCATGTTGATTGGTCATATTCCTTTACCAACGTATTGAGTGTGGTTCACGGATTCCCATCATGATTCGGACAATTATCATGACGATGATGATGAGGAGGAGGAGGAGATCAGGAGGAAGAGGAGGAGGACGACGACGACGATAAGCAGGATAAATGGAAAATAATCATAATCATCATCATTGTCCATTTGATAAATGGGAATTATGGGTGGGATGATGATGCATGATCGAGTTGATCCATATTGAATGATGAATAGTTACATGGAGGTAATCTAGACAATTTTCATGGAGTAAGAATTCGAATCCGTCCAAAAATTTCTGTTATGATTGTGATTATGAAATTATGGACGAATGATGATCTATCAGTGCGAGAAGAAGAAAAAGTAATTTCCTGCGATTGGGCAGGAAGATCTCAAATTTGTATGTTTTGAGATGGAAGCTGGTGGAATGCAAAGATGGTGCACCACCAACCGCAATGCACTTGGTTTCTGGTTGTTTGGGTATTTGTTGTGCCCATCACAGTGGCAAACAACTGTGACATGTAGCCGACCTTCTTATGATCCTATCACAACAGTTGGACTTTCAGGATTTCCTCAGGATCTCCTCAGGATTTCCTCAATTTCCGGCATTATTCAGTTTTTACTGCATCCTTTCAAACTCGCTTTCCCGATGTTTACCATGCATTGAGCCAACCCACGTTTTAGCCCTCACAATGCTGCACCCGACCCCACAGAAGCTGAGGATCGGGACTGCCGAACTCCAAACTCCTTGGCGCTGAGTACAAACTGCAGAGGATTATGGCCCAGGATGCTGCAACTTGGTTCAGAATGGGACAAACCCATGGCAAGCCCAATTCATATTGTTGCTTGAATCCCAGCAGTATATTTCCATCCACGGTTTCACATCACATCCCACATTATCATTTTCCTATTCAAATCAGTTTAAAAGAGAAACCATCATGTTGTCATGGTAAAACTGCTACCATTTATCGATGTTTGATGCTTACATCGTGATTTTGGTTGGATTTTCGCACCAGCCACGTAGTGACCAATGGTGAACCCGTTGATTTCTCAGGTGGTGTCGGCTCAGTCCTCCCGCGACGTGGTAGCGCTGCGCTCTGCCGTGATGCGCGCCTCCCGTGGCGCGGCAGATCTCACAGCCATCAGTTATGACCAGTTTTGATATGTATATTGAATATTGATGAAAATTTGTTGTATAATTTATATTTATATTTTGGTGGACATAAATTCACTGTTTTAGTATTCACCAGTGTACCAGCGTTTTGACCATTTTATTTATATTGTAGATTTATGTCTCATGAGTCTCATGAGTTATATTGTAAGAGTTTGATAAAGATAGTAAAAACCAATGCACAGCTATTGATTGTTGATGGTGATATTTACTATTCATTGGTCAAGCATGTATGATATTGATCGTTAAGCTGTTTGTTCTTATTTGAGTTCTCGGTGTTCAATCATGAAAGACTAATCCCCATGATTAATAAAACCAAATGTATTGTTTTTGATCATCCAATTGTCCAGGATTTGTTGGTTCCAACCACCAAAGTTGCCGTAACCACAGATTGGCTAAGAATGTTTGGCTATTAATCATCCAGTTTGTTTATGGGAAGTATTCAATCCATCAACCCAAGTCATTGGTGTAACCGCCCAATCATCCATTTTTTTCAGCGGGATCAGAGACGATTACCAGTCATTGATCTCTTGACGGGTAAGCCGCGTAGTCCTTGTTGTTCAGCATCTTATTTCACGATATTGGTTAGCTTCCCCATATTAGTCATCCGCCGCACCTCTTTAGAAATTATAGATGTGGTCATCCATACTTCAAAGACCATTTTTGTCATTTGATCAGTCGTTTGATCATCGATTTAATTGTCCACGTTATTTTAGTCATCCATTGTTTTGTCAGATTCTCATCCATCCTGACGGATCCAACCAGCATCAACAGTCCAGAGGTTTGGGCATCGACCAAGACACTATGGACATGGCCAAACACAACCTGCAGGTTTTGGGCACCGAGGAGGGGTGATAAAAAATGGGGCCTGGAAAATCCACCAGATTTTCGCGTGGATCACCTACAGAAAATGGATGGGTGTTCCAAGTGCCAGAACCTTATCAAAGGATTACTAGAATCAAACTACCTTTGCGGCTGCTAAGTCATTAAATCCTCTTAGGAAATGTCAGGTTTTTTCAGTTCAGAGGTTAAAGATGCTTCAGCTGTGATTCTGAATCCTGCAAGGAGATGCTGCAGATTGCCATGCGCAACAACGTCACTGGCCATTTGCAAAAGTGTGACTTGGCCGATGGAGTCATGGAGGAACAAAGAAATCCGGTGCCTTTCAGCTTGGGAAGGTGGACGATTCTCAAGGAACACGGAGCGAACCACCTCGATGAGAATCCCAAGCCAGTTCATGTTCCTTTCGAAACAGAACTCCCACGGCTTTGATGATGAAAAACCTCTCATTGGAACCTTGCAGGCATTGATGTAGCACAAGCTCGTGGAGCCGATAGTGAACTGATCAAGCAGGCCAGAAGTTGGAGGATGATGGAGGATGTAGTGCACAGCAGCACAGCACTTCAGTGCTTTACATGTACTGTAGATCAGTCAATTTGGTCAACACCTGAGTGCGTAAAGGGTCATTTTTGGCTGGAAACATCACTTTTGACAGAGGTCATGCAAAATTTGGAAGGCAAAAGGAATGGAATGCGCGTTAAATAGTACACACATGCATAATATAAACATTGATGGTAGTAATCAATACTGTTCAGTTGTGAGGCGCAAGCCATGATGGACAAGAGCCTGGCAGAGCGAAACCTTTACGCCGTCATGGGTGGCGGTGAAGCACAGAAGGCTGGGATCTTGTCACAAGATCATCCATGCATTTTTGGTGAAATCAAGTGTTTTTTGATGGAAATTGTGCATTTTCCCTCTGAAATGACCATTTCAAGAAGGGGTGATTCATGATTTGCCAATGGATGTCGGCGTATCCGGTTTTCAGACAAACCTAATTACCACCTAGTCTGAGAAAAACGGCTGCAGATTTTAAACTTACATATCGAACAATTTCCACCACGAAAAGCTTTCAAACTGGCCAAGAAGTTACAAAGGAAATGATGTCAATCTTCATTTGGTAAAACTTGTATGGTCAACGACCACAGCGACTGCCATGGAAGCTGCTACAATTATATAACGGCCCTCCCTGTACCAACCTACATGTTTTTCATAGGAAAAACCGTTGATCATAGTGAGTCGTCCATCCACTTCATCCAGTTTGATTTATATGTAATTGCGATATATTGTATTATGTATCATGTATGATTTCTATCATATTACATTGTATACATACATATGATATATATATATATATATTAAATATATACACAGATATTGCGAATGGTATACAGGTGGGAATGCAGTCCCATAGTGTAACATACCATTAGTCCTGGGAAGGGGCCAATCATCGGGGAAACCACATGTACAACATTCCNTGCGAATGGTATACAGGTGGGAATGCAGTCCCATAGTGTAACATACCATTAGTCCTGGGAAGGGGCCAATCATCGGGGAAACCACATGTACAACATTCCCGGTGATTTGGCTCAAGACCCCATATTGCAGGTCCGAACGGATGAAAATGTATCTGCCATAAGCCGTGCAGCTGTCGTATCCAACTGGCATTAGGTGGCNCGGTGATTTGGCTCAAGACCCCATATTGCAGGTCCGAACGGATGAAAATGTATCTGCCATAAGCCGTGCAGCTGTCGTATCCAACTGGCATTAGGTGGCTAACCTTCGGGAATTAGCTATTCACAGGTTATCAGCCGTAGCGCCTCCTACGGAGAGCTACGAGCGTGGGAGAATCGTGGAAACCTTACCAGGATTGTGATGGCTGAAAGCAGCGATGCATATTCCTTTGGACAGGCCGCAGCACCCGCTGCTGGCTCGCAATCGAACACCTCACAAAGCATCGACACAGGTGGGAGTGAAGCCTCAGAGTTGAGAAGACCATCAATCCCAGTGCGAGCTTTTGTGGAACCAAGAGGAAGATCTGCCGCCATGGTAGCGATCGAAGACAATCCAAGCGAACCGAGATCTGGATCGAGGAGACCTCCAGTTACGACTGTTTCTCCTCCTTCGACGCCAAGGAAGAAGTCGAAGCCATCAGATCCTCCTTCACCTATACCCGTTGTGACGCCCTCGGGGCCGGGTTCGTTTCAGAAGGTCTCAATGCCGTCGACTGGAAGTGACAATTACTCATTGTATCGGGATGAAATCAGTGAATATCGAACAATGATGGAAAAGGTAGAGGAAGAGAACAATGATCTACGTCTCAGGATTGGAGAGATCTATTCCTACGCAAATCAACAGTTTGTTCAACTGGAAAGTGCAACCCAATCAGAAATGCAATCCATGGCACAACAATTGCAATTGCTAAATGCTGAGTTGACTGCAGCGAAGCAAGAAGATGAGGGTGCAACTTACAGGATTGAGGAACTGGAACGATACAAACTGATGTCAGATGAAACATCATCATACTTACAACACCAGTACGCTGCACTACGCTCACAGTTTGATGAACAGATGGATCGTGCAACAACCATTGTGGCGCAGACTGGACATGGATTGAGAGATCAGGTTGACCGGCTACGCCACGCACTGGAGAATGCAGAGATTACTGCAAGGCAGGAATCCATGGCTGTCAGTTTGGCTAAAACAACCCCGAAGCCCTCTACTCATTGTTTGCCTCAGCGACCAATTGTCTACTGGAATTGAAGAATGATCACAAGAGTGTAACCGTCCATGTATGGTTGTCATTCAACACATTCATCAAAGGTCAAGACAGGCACTTCGAAGATGTGGATGGCTATGTGGAGAGGGTTGCAAACCACATTGAAGTTCTTCAAGAGTACTCACCGACCCCCATTTTCGTGAATCTCCTGAGTGATGCAAACTTCCTTGGATCCAAGGCTGCCATTGCACCGGTGATGAATGAGTTAGCGACACGACTACGATCGGTCGGAATTCTGCAGTCCAGCAATGATAAGTTCTGGAGAGGAATGTACGCATGCGGAGGAGACCCACACTTTTGGAAACGTGGAGAAAAGAAAGAGATCATCTGGGCATACATGGAGAAGATGTTGTTCAGACAGAAGATGATGTTGCTTTGTGGACTTGATGATAGCTTGATGAACAGTATCAACGAGGAGTGCATCCACCAAACCAATTCGAGATTGGAGTTGCAATTGATTCAGGATTGTACGGATTGGCCTTCTGTCATCCCACGTGATACAGAGTCCAGTACACAAAAGAACTCAAATTCCTCGAAAGTCCTTGGCAGCATGATTGATCTCAAAAGGTTGAACAAACGGACTCGGTGGAACGACGTGAGGAGAGGTATCTTCCGCCCGGAGCCCAATTACGACCCGGAAGAGTTCTGGCTCGAGGTGCACCATTTGTCTGACTTCATTTGTGAGGCATGCAGTGCTGCCATTGAGAATCCGAACGTTTGGAATACCAACACAGAGAGTTATAGATCTTGCCTGAATTGCTCGGCGAACTGGAATAGGATGAACTCCCACGAGAACCATGAACCTTTCTTCAACGAGCACGAAGTGGATGCAAATGTGGCTGCGCGCCTCATCAATGTCTACAACACGAGTTGGGATTGGCGAGAGGTTACTGCAACGCAGGATCTCAAAGCATTCATGGTTACTGCGGCTATGTCCATGGTCAGTGCCTACCAAACCAGTGGTGATGTACTGAAGCAAGTTTCCCATAGAGGTGCAATCAGATTGCCTGTGAAGATGATCAAAGGCAAGTGCAAAAGGAACCTGCTTGGGCAATTTGCTGTGCAAAGAGAATCTATCGTGGATGTTGATGAGAAGAATGCAACAACAACTCGATGGTTCTACCGCTTAACATGGGATGGAGGAAATGTGGCATACCATGACTATGTCAAGACAGTGTTGTCGAATGAAGAGTTCTACAACATCTTTGGGAGCCATCCTTCGGCTGAGTATGTGGGGGACATCATGGAATTCTGGTTAGGCATGTTTGAGCTTGCGATCCAATTCCCAATGCTGTTCAACGGATGGGGAAAAGATCCTGCGGCATGTCTATCTGGCATTGAAGAGTCCTTTTGGATGTTCACCAACTCATGCAGACAGGCAACTACTGACAACTCAAAGAGAAGCAGATCCAAGAAAGCCATCGTTCCGACGGTTGAAGTTCAAGTGGTCAACAGAGTCCTGAATGATGCTGGCGTCTATGGCCTACTTGCAACTCATTCGATCACCAGGATGCCCATTCCACCACAAAAGAGGGATGAACTTCCCATCGAGATCTCGTCTGATGAAGAGGAGGAAACGGGTGACTTCATGCCTACGGCGGAGGAAGCCCCAACCGAGCCCTTCGATGATGATGATGAGATGGAAGATGAGGACAAACCCTTTGAGGAAGGTGATGCAGATATGGGGGGTGACGATGAGGGACAGGATGATGATGAACCTCAGAATGAAGCGAAGAGGCGCAGAAAGGGCATTCGTGGATTGTTTGAACAATTTGAAGGCCTACTGGAAGGTGCCGGGACAACCAACTTTTGCTTTGTTTGTGGAGGCGCACATCAAATTGAAGAATGCCAAGAGCCAGGAAAAGGGCAAATGGCCATTGCATTGAACTTGATCAAGACGAACTTGGAGAATGGATCCAAGTCGCCGCCGTCGAGGTCGGAAAGGACGACAAAGTCTTCACGTGGTCGCAAGGATAAGTTGCCAAAGTCCTCATTCCCACGGAAGAGGAGATGGACAAGACCTGCACAAATGACCACTGAAGAGGTCGAGACTTGCGAGTACTCAGTCCCAACGTACATGAATGAAATTGGAGACAGGGCTGATGGAGGTGAGTACCTGGTCAACGATGTAGATATTTCTCGTGGAGGACCAAAGGACAAATGGGAGATGGAGTTGCTCATTGAGCGTGCAAGCTCCGAAGCTCCACCTATAGTGTCTTCAGTCCGGGACTATGTCGAGGGCAGGGTCGGTTACCGTCAACCAGCTGATTCTGATGAAGCCAAGCATAAATATGCGAACTTCAGACTCTACACCAATGGTATTGTCATTGGACGTCTGGAATTGATGAATATCAAAGGCGCGGAATATGCTGGCAAGGGTTGGAGTCAAGTTCCTGTGTTCACAAATGAGGATTGGGTACCGAAGTCGAAAGAGCAGATTCCAGCATGGTATGCACAGCAATCTAAGAGGTTCAATGCCATTCTCAGACATGCTGTTGGTATCAAGATTGACAGCAGAGGAAAAGATGGATTGGCATGCGATGAAGGAGCCTGGGTGGATGTTGATACATTCATGAGGCATGATCCTGCTTGGGTTGACTTCAAGCGGCATAAGCATGGCCAACTTCAATGGGATGAGGTAATTGAACGCTGGAACAACTTCAGAAAGACGATCTACTACGAGTTCAAAGCCCAGAATCGAATTCGAGCTCAAGTGTTAGCCCTCGTTGCCACAAGAGGTGAATTGAGGAAGGTTTATCAATCCGATGGAGAGAAGGAGAAGGTCTTCTGCAAGGCATTGGACCTCAACAAGCTCAGATTGGAGGAAGATAACCCCTACTCAAGAGATGATGATGACATCTATCTTTGGCCCGCTGCAGTTAGGGCACCCATGTCTCATTCAAAGAGACCAGAAGGAGTGAGAATCGATGAATGGCGAGTGTCATACAAAATCAATCCAGGAGTTGCACAGATCCTGAGTGGAGGATATCATCGAACCAAACTTGATGTGTTTGGGCAGAGGATCATCCCTGAAGGATTGCGCCCTGGTGGCGATGGAGACCGTGGTTCAACATTCTTTGTTCCATTTGCTCCATGGGACCAACGCTCACAGCGGGGTCCCCTCAAGGTGGTCGAATTCAAATCCATACCACCACCATCAGTCTATATCTATGTGACTTCAGCAAGATTGATGGAATATGGAGCACGATTGTCCGCGGATGGACACATTCTTGTGCAACGTGAAATCCCCTTTTCGGCATTTGACGCCGTGTGGTACGAAGAGACCAGAGGGGTGTTCAGACGATTGTTGATCAAGAATGGTGAGGCCCAGTTGGTATTATCGGTTGATGATGCGAAGACAGTGGCTAGGATTGAAAAGTTCGAGAAGATCTTGGAAGAGACAATCCAGCAGAGCAAGGGAGAAGCATCTGAAACTGTGGACAAGCTTGTGGAGATTCAAGATTTTCACACAAAGAAGACCCCTCTTTTCCCTGGGCATGCAAAGTGGAATGAAGCAGTGTCTCTGATCGCTCTGATCTACAAGCCACGACGAGCGAGTCATCGATTGTGCCCAGCATGTTTGTCTGAAACGCACGACATGATGTCGCTTTGTTTTGTGTGCAGTGGAAAGTTCATCAGTCATGGATGGCGAAAGAAGAAAACTATCCCTACGGGAGGTGAGTATTCCCCTGATGACGATCCAGATCAAGATGATGTACGTGATCATGTGAAGGAAACATGGGAGCACGTCAAAGAAGAAGAAGATCTGGATGATGAAGAGACCCTCAATGAAGAAGAGGAGATAGACGTTGAGGAGGACATGGATGAGAAGATGGAAGGTGCAAATGTCAACCCCGATGAGTCCAATGCAAGATTCAAAGAGAGAGAGAGAGAGAGAGAGAGAGAGAGACGATATTGATGAATTCTTGGAAGAGGAACAGAAAGCCGAGAGTGAGGAGGCAAAAGGAGCAACAAGTGGAGTGAGGGACGCTAGAGATTATCCTGCATGGATGAACAGGATCAAATTTAGCTCCAAAGTTCTACCACAAGAACCTTGCATCATTGGTGATGCACAGACGGAACTGATCCACATTGTGATCCTTATGATTGCCAACAACTTGGGGACTTTCCTTGCCAGGTATCACAGTCTCTTTTGCGAGGATGTCGGGAAGTTGGCTAGCGCCCATGCTGACAAGTCAGAGGAGAGGATCGATATCGATCCGAAGATCCCTTTCTTGGGCGTTGACAACGCTGGCGAACTCATTGAACCCACTGATGAGCAATTGGAAGATTACTACCGAACCAGCATGAACAAGAAGTCCAAATTTGATCAAGGACCTGACGGTTATGTACGATCGTACCATGGATCATTAGTGTTCAAGAGGTTAGCCACATACATCCTTGAATGCGGCTATACTGCAGAAGAGTTCAAAGCTCACTTCGCTGTCCCTGACATCGACAGAAGGAAGATGAAGAGGGAGACTGCTACTGAGGAGGAAGCTGCACATGAATTGGCTGTTGCCAATCTGCAAGAACAATCAAGGTTCATGAGGCGTTTTATCGCTGGAGCCTATGGTGCGACTGCTGTGTATTTCTTCAGAAATCAACGGTTCATCAACACCATCTATCTGAACCCAGTCGACCTGATTTGTGCTTGCAGATATGATCATCGAAGATTGGCAGTGATCCACATGTGCATGCAGAATGGGCTAGTAGTTCCACGAGCTCATCAACAACGGTTGTTTGATGCAATAGAGGAGTGGAACAGGGAGAAGAACCGAGATACGCAACGTCCTCAATGGGCAACTCACTCTACCCCAGCCCATATCTTAGCGATTGTGGATACTCCGGTTCCGGCCCAATTTCATAGAGAACCCTCAGGAGCACGAGCCGCTGAAGCCAAGAGTGCTGCGACACCATCGTCGTCGTCGTCAGCAACAAGGGTGACACAAAGTACGGTTCGACCTCCAGCACCACCACCACCATCCAGGGCACTTGGTGCCGAACCCAAGTCTGCTCCTGCCAAGGGAGGGAAGAAAGGAAAGGGGAAACCAACAACAACAGAATATCATGCAGAACATCAAGATCAGGCACCATGGCGGCGTGAAGATCGAGGTTGGGGCGGCGGAGGAGGCCGCAGCGATTGGAGCGCTGGTGGACACCGTGATTGGCACGGTGGGAATCGACGTTAATGCGGAATCGACTTATCGACCTCTGCATAGGTCTTCTGCTATGGTTGATGACTGCAATCATTGCTCACAAAGTCCTTCATTGTTGACTTTGATCCCTCCTGAGAGGAACCTGAGCCGGCTAATTTAATGCCACAATTGTGTCCGATACTACAAGCTTTTGAGTGGTGTAATTCGCATGACAACGGTCTCACAACGTCCAAATTGGATGGGGATGTAAAATCCTAATCTATCCAACATTTTCATTTTAAGTTTTGCACGTAACGGTGACGGAGGAAGCGTTACTCATACTGAGGGCGTGGAATCCTGATCCCATTGCATGGTAGTGATGTCGACTTCGACGGAGAGACACCATTTTCCATTGCTTCATGCGTGCCATTGATAGTGCATAGGACGTAGTGAGCAAGCCGTGTACAATGCGTAGCCCGGATATGTAAAATACCAACAACCAATTTGGTTTCCAAAGAATTCAATCAATGAGTATACCTGCATATTTTTTTTTGGGACCTTCCCTGCGCTAACTCTGCGACTGGCTTCAAGAAGATGCCAGTCGTGGGGGGTGCGAATGGTATACAGGTGGGAATGCAGTCCCATAGTGTACGGTGATTTGGCTCAAGACCCCATATTGCAGGTCCGAACGGATGAAAATGTATCTGCCATAAGCCGTGCAGCTGTCGTATCCAACTGGCATTAGGTGGCCAACCTTCGGGAATTAGCTATTCACAGATATATATATATATATATATATATATAAGATGTGTCCACCATCATCGATTGGCACCACCATCACGCTCATCCACTCATCCCATGCAGGTGGAAAAACTGACCCAGGCCATCGAGGAGGCGACGACCGCCTCTTGGCTTCACGTGTTGATTCACTCAGATTCTGATGATTCACTTCAGATGGATCATCAGATGTTGTGGATTCTATCAGTTTGGTGACTTCAGGGGGGAAGAGGTTATCAACCAAGTCTTGGCCCTTCCTTGGTTTTGGATCTTTTTGTGCTAGGTAGGATAGCTGAGGATATTCAGATATGCACTTGGTCAAACGATCACTGAAGTTTAACTTACCAAAAAGGATCAAAAGGTGTGTGACTTTGAAGACGATGGTTTTCGTCTTGCCATAGAGTTGGCGACGCGGCGCATTAGCATTGCTAGGTTGTTGACATCCATTATGTGTTGCTAGTAAGACAGGCAAGAGACCAGGTAGTCGTCTTCAGTTGTCATGGCCATGATCATTTCATCCCTTTGGCCCAAGCAAGCAATGCCCATATGTTCCATTGCCAATAGTAGTTGCACAGCTGGAACAGCTAGGCTGATGGCGTTGAGTGTCGGCCCATGCCAGTCCTCAGCACCTTTGGAGCTGCCGATCGGCCCCGAGGGCCCGGAGGGCAGCGACGCCCACTGGCCCTGAATGAATCCGCAGCAACGGGATCCACAGCAATGGCAATTTCTGTCTCCACGTTTGCGAGAGCCTTCTCTGCATACTCAACAGTATCCCCAGGTTCGGCCTCAGCAATCTGGTTGATAAGAAACTGAAAGAAACGGCTCTCGATATTTTGTCCTTGCCACGGCAGCCTGGTTCAGCCTTGAATTGAAGGCTCAACCCCAGTCGCCAACAAGAGACCAAGCTATTGTGTGTGACGCGCAAAGTGAAGCACCTGCCAACATATTTCCCTGCAGAGATGTTGCAGCAGGCCGTTTTCATCGTGGTTTGCAGCACCACTTTGACTTTCTCTACATTCCAGCCCAGAGTCCGGTTGCACTATGGGTTAAGGCGACCAAAGTACGCCATCTCATTCCATTCTTGGTTCATTTTGTTTCCACATGAATGCTTGGATGATGAGATGAACATGACAGGGCAGAGGCTGTTGAAGCAGCTCCCACAGGGCAACAAAGCCATACCAGGCCAACCTTGAGTCTCGAAAATTGGAAATCTGAAGACATCTGAAGATGAAGGGCCTGAAGGACTGACTGAAAAGACAGCAATGAAGAGTGGGAATCACATTTCCAGCATCTCATGAACGCTGAACGTCCGGGTACGTCGCTGTGGCTTAGACCATTTCGTGCTTCAGTCAGTTGCGACATCTTGTGACTCATGTCCCAACTTGCGAAGCATTACATGTTCCAAATGTAATCGAAATGTATCTAAATGTAATCTAAAATGTTTCAAGCGTCGGCACTGGCAAACTTGCGTATGCCAAATATGCCCTGCAACACAGGAAAAGTCGTATAGAGGCAAGTCGTGCCTTTCAAGTCATGAGATATGCACAACTTTCACTTCTTGCTCGACCATGCCTCCTTCTCCCGATGCAGGATCCAGCTGATGTCCATCCGTTGAATTCATACCTCAGGAGGCAGCGAAGAAAAAGGTTCCCAAAAAAGCAGCTGCAGATTTCATGCCAGTTCCAGCAATTCTTTCCAGTTTTGCTGTGCAACCTCTAATCATTTGCTCCCGAACAACAACGAGAATGTGTACATCCATGTTGATCCATGTTTATGCTGCCAGTTTTACCAAAGTCTGGCATCGCTGTCGCCAAGGCTGGCGTATCTCCTGAGGAGATCGAGGAAGCAAAGCAGATGTTGGAGATAGATGCTTGGATCAGCTTGGATTGATGGTTGAGGGCTGGGTATGGTGATAGAAAACGACACCACCAAACTCCCCTGGTGTCTTGAATCCTTCAAGACGTCAAGTTATTACAACTATAGCTGGACTTGTTGTCTCCATGCCTTCCAATTCTCGATTCTTGTGTTGGCTCAAAGGAAAAAGAACGCGCCAAAGAAAAGGAAGCGTCAAAGGACTCCGGTATTCAATTCCTTGCTGGTAGATCTTCGAGGGTGCAGTGCAGCAATCCTGGAAACAAATCCCAACCACTTTTTTTGGCTATGCTCGATGATTGGGGTGAGCCACTACTACCACCTCCCAAAATTGCAATCTGCATCATCAATTGCTCTTTTTTAGTGATTGTTATTAATTGTTGTCAATTACTATGTGTTACTATGATTGTGATTAGTAGCTATTGTTTATTCTTCATTCTTATTGTAGTTAATTGTGGTTTTTTAACCATGTGTTATTTTGTTTTTTTGTATGATTATGGCAACTGTCATACGCTACGGACCGAATGCCCTGTTGCCCAGTCAGGAGAAGCCGCAGATCGATGAGGTGGAATCCCGTTTGCGGACGGCCATCAATCTGCAGGAGACTGGAGCCCTGGTGAAGGCCATCAAATTGGCCAAGCGTTGGGGATCCCAGAGATCTCAGGACCTTTGTGGAAAGCGTGGATCCCAGATCCGGACCAAAGACTTTAAAGAACAGGAGAGGCTGGTTGAGATAATCTTGATTTGTTCTACTTGAAACTACATCTTGCAATCTCTTGCAATCCTTGCACTAGAATCTAGAATAATCTAGAATCACTAGAATGATACTAGATTTGGATTGAAGATTCCGGGCCTGTCTCCTCCAAGGCTCTGATGATGCTGTCCGGGAGAATCCTGAGTACGCAGTGGGACGTTTGGATGCCAAGTCGGAAGTCAAGGATTTCTTCTGGTTCTTCCGGTCACATCAGTGGATTTATACTCCATGGAGATGAAACATGAATACTTTTTGGGAGTTTCCGACAGACTTGGAGAAGCCGAGACAGTCCTCTCTGATTGAGTTCGACAAACGATTGATATAGTTGCAAGTCATACCATTGTAGCATATGCATATGGGGCGTCAAACAGTCTTGAACCAGCATGTTTCATCCATGCAGTGCTGATGCCACGTTCCTTTGTTTCACGCCGCACATCGCCACCGTTCGCGATGTTGCTGAGGGTGTACCCATGAGGAATCCATCAAGGAAGCAGAGCAACTTGTTGCCTTTCTGGAGGCAACATGTGACGCATGTGACATGTTACTCTGCAACACTCAGGACATATCCAACGGCATCAACCAGTGATAGTGCTTATTAGTGCTCATATGTGCTCAATTTTTGACAAGAGGTGCAGTTGAGGGTTGGACGCAGCCACTGACTCTCGAGTTCCTCGCTGGAATTTTACACTGCAGAATTTCTTCCCTGAGTCCAATGTGGATACAGATGATACATGATGATACAGCTTGCCAACGGTGCTACTTTTGGGATGTCAGTGTCAATTGTACATACTGGACCCCACTGGACCCTCGCCCAACGGGAATGTCCTCGGAGGTCGATCTGCAGCTGCCTCGTGCCATAAAAGCCAGAGACCACCAGAAACTCAAGGCGCGCGGCTGAAATCTAGCATCCGATTGGCAGGAAAATGTGCACAAACATAGCCATTGGTTCCTGTATGCATTAATGTGCTTGGCATGCTCGACCATATATAAGACTTCAAACAGCTAGTTTGTTTTGCTTGGTGATCTTACCAATGTGTCTACATAAGGACAATAAGTTTCAAGTTGCCAAAGCAGTGGGAGTCCATCGTAGGATACGTGTTTGTCTCAACAACTCCTTAGATACATGGGGCCGTTGATGATGTGCACTTTTTCCTTTCCGCTTTTTTTTAATCAAGTTTCATCTAATGTTTCTTCTTAGTTTAAATCATTTCCTCCAGTTCTGAAAGTTCCGGATATTCCCAACAAAGAGCCGAGCAACGTGTGCACCCCACGCCCAGGCGGTGCTTACAAAGGCTTCCACCTGGTTTATTGAGAACGAAGACGTGACCGAAGGCGTCGGCGTGGGCCAAGTCACAAGAATTGATGGTGACCCAAGGCGTGTCTTCGGCACGTCTCAGTCGCCTTGGGCATGTCCTGAGACAAATTGAGACCGATTGAGACAGATGGCAATGTGGCAACGGCAACACTAGATTTGGCGCTTTTCCCATTCCGATGTTTGACTCCTGGCTGCAGGTCAAATTGTGCTGGACCAATTGGAATCCCAAGAGGCCTTACGACTGGCCATCAACTCTCGAAGTGAAGAGCAGTTGATGAAGGCCATCGAACAGGCGGCCCTGCTGAGTGAGGAGTTGATTTTTCTGCAGTGCTTTTGTTGTTGTCCCCCGCGAAGACCTGAATGAGGAAACAAATGAATCATAGACAGTGAATTTTCGTATGGTCTATCTCAGATTATATGTTGGTTCCTGGAGGTATCCAATAATTGCTATAGTCATGGTGCCCGATGTGCTCTGCATTGCACTGAAGCTGGGTTAAGATCCATGCCACTTTTGATGGGACTAGCACCAATGAAAGATGTCATAGCTTGAAACGCAATGTTCCAAACTAGAGATGGCACTGGTACCCGAGTATCGTTCTTCCCAGCGGTTTTGGCCTTGAACCGCTGTTAGGCCACGCAGCACGGGGTGGAACGCGTCAGGACAACCTTGGGTTGGGCCCCATGGCAGTCTCGACAGGAAGATCTTGTGAACGGACTGTGAACGGCTGATTTGACGAGGTAGATTCAGGTAGATGTTTGTTTATCAATCGTTGATCCACGGAAACGGCTGCGAGGATTCAGAAAGCTGAAGCTTCCTTGGCCCAGCTGAAAGCTTCTGAACAACTGGCCCTAGCGGTGCTCGAGTGTAAGGAGAACTGGGTTCATGGCTGGAGCAAAAACATCAAAAACATATGGTTGGGGCGGCGAAGTTTCATTGGGCGATAAGGATCGATAAGGATGTTCTTTTTACATTCCAAGAGCCAAAGACTTGATAAATCAATGTAAATCATAGCAATCTCTGCCCAAATATGTTTTCTTCCAGAGTTGATCTCCGATCATCTCCAATTGCAAGGACCCCGAGACACTAGAGGATGCCATCCAAAGAGCCAAGGAGGCCCCCAATGGGTTCGGACGAGTTGGCAACAAAGATTTGTTAAGCCGCCAAAAAGGGGAGAGATTGCAGTAGATTTCACTAACTTGAGAAGAGGAATCATGTCTATCAGCCACGGCAGGTATTTTGTGTCAGTGGCTGATGGTCATGCCTGAGATGGGACCGGTTGATGGTTCAAGCATCTTAAAGCCACTATTTCTGATCGGTACAACATGTTACAACATGTTACAACCACCATGTTCATCAATGTGTGATAGTTAAACTGTTGATCCCATGTGAACCCCACCATTTTTGTTGGTTCAACTCGGTTCAACGGAACAACGCCAGCAGCTCAGGCAGGTGTCTCCAGGAGCGAAGTCACCAAGGCCGAGGCCCTGGTGAAGAGTTTGACCCGATCGCCCACGCGATCCTTAGCCGTGCCTCGGCCGGGGCAGGATCCGGGGATGGCTGGGGATTGGGATCGGAAAAACTCCAGCAGTTTCTGGAAGAGTCATGGGACTAATCATGGGAATAATCATGGGATGTCGATTTGAAACTTTTAGTTGTTTTAAGAAAAAGTGGATGTACTACCAGCAATAGAAGGGAAATACAGCCATAGGATGTCATTCAAACCCAATTCAATAGTCGGTGTATGTGTATTTATGATTAGTTTATGAATGTTCGAAGTGGCTCAGGACATTGGGTGCCTCAAACATGTTCAAGTTGCTTGGGTAACCACTTGAAGGGACCGAAGAAATCAGACATCGCAGGAAAGTTGCTCGAGAATGTTGTAGGTGCTTGCACCTGAACCAGCGCGATGTGTTGCACGTGATAGTGATTCCCTTGTTGGTGATTTACGAGATCATGCTGTAGTGGTGAACATGGAAACGGTTCACTACTGAGGGGCAAAAGGGGCATACTTGTTTGTAAGAGTTGGCATGTGCCAAGAATAGCATCATTCCTGGGAATGTGTTCCAATTTGAGGTTCTTCAGATGACAGCAGTTGCTTTTCTTAAGTCTGTTGTTTGCAGAAACTCAATGCTTCAAAGACAACACCTGCCTAGCTGATGGTTTTTTTTGGATGAGGACTTCAGTATCTTTAGTCAATCGATTTATCGCCAGCCCCACTTGGGTGAAGCTCACAATTTGTGATCCCTGTCCCACCTGTCAATGCTTCAGGTGAGTCGTGTGGGAAGCAAGGCAGGATGAGCTTGGAGGCCTTTAGGGGAGTTGCCTGGGTTTGGAGTCCTGATATCAACATTGCCTGGACAATGTCAACAGGGGTTCTCATTCGTTTCTATCGAGACAAAACAGAAAGATACTGTAGTCACTGTAGTTGATTTCAATGTGTGCTTCAGTCCCCCAGTTTAATCCACTTCTACTCTCCTTTACCCTGAAATCTCCAAGGGCATGGACGCAGAACCTGCCCCATGTTGGCTTGGGCAGGTGCCCTGAGTGCCTTGAGTTGGGGGCACCTGCATAGCACATGTACCATAGCACCATATAGCACCGCAGTGCGTCCAGAGAGACAGTGCCATCGATGATTTTCTGCATGCAGATTCTTGTGACCGCTGATGTTCTTCATGAGAACCCAATCAATGCGAAATCAGTGCGGATAAAGCAGGTACATCATGTCACAACTGCGCTTCGGACTTCAGCCATTGTGGCTGATGAACTCAAGATCTTTGGACACGCCAAAATCTGCAACCGCCCCAAGTGGCGGTTCTGCGGCATCTGCGGCATCAGAAATCCATAGGAATCCCAGATGTTTCTTGTGGAAGGTTTGCTCCAAGGTCTCCTATTTTGTTGATATCCCTCAGAAAAATCCTATGAGATCCTACAAAGCCAAACATGCTTCAATCGGTTGCGACCGATGTCCTTGCGCGCCCTGCGCGCACACCGCTGCACCGAAGGTGCATGTGGCGGTTGGTGCAATTAGCACCTGGCGAGCAACACACAGCTCCAGTGTTTCTCGAAACTAGTTTGAAGGTGTTTGGATCACTATTTTCATTGGTTTTCTCAGACAAGTCTCAGGGATTCTCAACATTATTGAAGTCGGCAAATTGGGACCTGAAAGAACAAATCAAGGAGAGATGGTGGAGTTCTAAGTTGCCCGCTTTGACTTTTTTTGTTCCGTGCGGATTTGCCAACGCCACGTGCAGTGGCGTCCGGTAGCTTAGCGGACAAAAAGAGGATGTGGGTGGTGATACGTGACTTCAAATTGGGATTATCAACCGATGGATGAGTGGGGATGCCGTATTGCCGCTTCCCAAAACTATCAGGGGCCGCAAGCTAGATATAGCTAGATATAGCTAGTTTGAGTCTTGTGTATTTTGTCCTGACATGGTAATTTGCGAGCACCTGACTAGGCAGACATTCAGAGAGGAAGCCGCATCTTGACGTGTGGTTCCAACTGGTCAAAGCTCAGCGCTATGCAGGCAATCTTGAACGAAGTGGCTCAGGTCCGACAAAAATTGGGGCTGGAACTGTGAGGGGGCATGGGCATCATACCTTCACACATTCTCCATGAGAACAGCTCCAGGATGTATACCGTCACCACCATGGCCACTGTGGATCTGTCAGGACCGATCTGAGTTGGCGTTGATGTACAGACGAGCCAACCAGGAGCTCTGCAGGTTGGGAATTCCAAGAGCTTTCTTTTGCACAACATACAGATGCGATGTTTCTTTTCCAGCAACCTTGGCTTCTAAAACACTGTGTGTTTTTTGATGCTTCCCAGTTTGATGAATTTTGAAGATCGCCGTGTGGATTCAAAATGTATTTGTGTGAGAGCTTGGCCCAGAGATCCCAACACTGTCCACAGACATTGTGAGACCAGAAATCCACAAGTCAAATACCGTTGTGTAGGAAACATGTCTCCATGAAGCTTGAATGTACAATTATGTTCCATTACCACTTATGATGATGATTTTGTCATTATCCACCCCATGACGCCATTCATCCCCGATTTCACCAGAAATGAACATTATGAATTATAAACCATCCCACATTGGAGGCAAATTCTTGGGTAAGAACGAGAATGAAAATGAAATAAAATGAACATGTATGAATGATACTAATAAAGACACTGACAATACGTTCCATCCCCAACACTATTCTCCGTCCATCAACCAAATTTGGGATGCTCATCCCGGCGTAGGCTCCGAGCTGAGCTGAGTCAAAGGACCCTGGAGGTGTTGGAGTTGCGGCAGGAGATCATGCTGCTGCTGGTTCTTGTGTGGACGACGTATAGGATGTATAGGTTGTATAACTTAATGTATAATGTATAAGATATAGATTATAATATATAGATATATAAACATAGATACCCATTCCATAAAAGACAATGTGAACGAGTGCGTGCACCAATATCAACATGACACTAACATTCTGCTTTGAGATGGAAGGTGAGAAGAGTGGCATGTGTTGCCTTCAGGAGTCACGACGACCACGTCCCCCTGGGCTGAACAAGTGCGTGGTGGGGATGCTCGGAGGGTGTGATTTGCTGACGGGAAGATTTGGCTGTGGATTGGTGCCATCATGCACCCATCATTATTACCATCCAATTTTCCTTTGTTGGTTGGACAACTCACGTTTCAAATCCTGAGTCAGGATGTCATTGATCCGTCGCATACCCTTGGCTTTGACAGGTGTGTCTAGATGAACCTGCTCGTTTGGCCTTTGTGCCCTGTGGGCATTTGGCCAGTTGTGAGGTGGGATGACCTGTAGGAAAGGTGGCATCAAGTTCTCTGTCTCTGGCTCACAACAGGAGTGTGACTTGTTCACATAATTTCACATATCTTTGGGCGCAACCCTTCACTGAAGAGCTTTATAGGTTTCACGGCTATCCTCGGAGCAATTTGCTCTTTCACAGACGAATTTCATGTTTTTTCCACTTTCCAGTTGCCAATTTGATCACCAGTGGGGAATCCATCAGCAGTTGATACAACTTCCAACTTCCATCAGTGCCAGGTTTGTGCTGCGCAGATGTCAGACCCGCGGCCCAGATGTCCCGTGTGCCGCCGTCGGAGCGAGTGGGAGACCCTGGAGATGTGATTTCATGGAGTAAGTACTATTTATAGATAGAGACGATAGAGATACGTGAATAATATATAGTTACAAACATCAAACATGGTGGATTTACCATGATTTACCATCCAAATCAAACTGTTGTATTTAACAAGGAATCTGGGACATTTAGGATATAATTCCAGTCCAAATGGAGATTTGAGCTATTCAAGCAGGTTTGGGCGCATAAATTCCAGAAATGGTAGTATAAACCCAACCGAAAATGGGATGCAGTGGGGATAGAATGGGATGTAAATGTAACCAACAAGGGGGATACGGGGATGGGTCAAGTCATTCAGGTATTCTGCGAATGGGTTTTGCGAAAGTAGGATACCCTAAAGATCCCTGAAGTCCCATGGTTTATACACACCCAAAATGGCTGGTTATTTTTGCGGTCTGAGTTTCGGAGGGTGGCCTATCTTTAGCAGCATGAAATTCCATCCATTGGAGCGTTGATGATTCTTGAGCGTTCATATCATTGAATGATCAGTTGGACAGGATGCTGCTGAGATTGTTCTTGCTGCTGAGAACCCCCAATCCATTGTTTTTCACAAGGAATCTTTGGAGCGCGGCTGGGGCTGCATGGAATGTGGAAGGTTGTTCACCATTGAGGCTGACAGTTGCTACACAACTCAGGTCCATTTTGCAGATCTATTTGCCCTGATTTGAGCTAGCAGCCTGAGATCTGATGTAGCGCCATCATTGCGGATGAATCCTTGTGGCAATTCCCCGGGAGATTTGTTGCAGTGCGGAAACAATAGAGATCAACATGATTCCAGTTCGACAATGGCTTGTTGTTTTTCTGTTGGTTCTCTATGATTCTTTGGAAAACTGGAATGCAACTTGGCACCTGCAGATGAGAGGCCTGAGGTTGCAGCTGTGGCCATAGACTTCCGTGGTGATGTCCATCTAGCTTGAAAGACAGTTCAATTGAATGCGGTAACCCAACAATGACACTTGACCTGGTGGCATTGACTCTGCATGGCCTGGGCATACAGATATGGGGCCAGCAGGCTGACAGCAGGTTGTATTGTTTTGTGGATGGAGGAATCACCACTGCTCCACCATGGAGATAGTAGCAGTTGAGTCAGCAACTCAACTTTTATACTTGAGGGGGATGATTTTTATGTTGGATTCGCCACTTCAAAATGAAGTGGACGGTCCAAGAATTTCACAAAATCCTGCAGAAGTTCGAACTGAACCTTTCCATCCAAACTGTTTGACCAATTTGCCATCCAGAACTGCTGGGATTTTGTCCATCCGCCACAGCTTGCTGTTGGGGAAAAACTGGGCTGCCAGGATTTCTTTGATGATGGAAGTTTGTGCCGGAGATCTGTTGAAAAGAATTCCACAGCGATGGAGGACTTGAATCCACAGCTATTTGAAGCTCAAAAGTCAACAGTTGATAGAAACGAACCGCCTAAAATTCAATGATTGGACCTTTGGCGCCATCTCGAGCAATAACAGGTGCAGACAGCAGCAACTATCCCCCCTTCATAATTCGACACCGTACGGGCGGCCAGGATGCTGCACCAGGTGAACCTGGAATCATTCTTCCACAATCCCATCTTCCTCATCTCTTCCTTGAATTTCCTGGCAATTGGAATGTAGTCAAAATTGTGAGGAAGGGATTATTTGAATTTATTTGACCCATTTGCTGAACACTTGCTGGACCCTGTCGCTATGCCATGGATGAGGACATCTCTTTGGAGGATTGGTATGATTGGGGAGCTGTTGTTTGGTGGCCTGGGTGACTAGACGTTCACCTTAACAGCTTCAAGATATGTCAGGATATTCTTGGATTCACAATATGAGTTCAAGCTCCAGGAAGGCATCGTGAGACGTTCCAAATGTGGAGGACTTGGAGTCGCCTGCGGCTGCAGCATCTGTGGCGCCCACGGCGCCCACCGCGCGGTGGCTGCGCCTGGAACGCAGCGCAAAGCAGCGCCTCAGTGGGCTGCGAGTGGTCTTGGAGGAGCCGACCTGGGACACCGGTCACTGTCTGGCACCTAGCAATGCAACATGTTTCCATATGCTTCCTTTTCGACGGCAAGCTGTGAGGTATGGACCATTGGCATGGAGAAAATTCATGAGCATTCCGAATGCAGCATTCTCATACTCCCCAATATGACTGATGACTCAAAGAGGACCTCTGCGACCCTGGGAATCGCGCTGCCATCCTCAGAAGTGTTGAGGCGACAGCGAAAGCGACTTTTTGGGCTACTGGGCTACTCACTACCTTCACCTGAAACAGCAATGCTTCAGTAGAACACCTTCATTGGTTTGCAGTTTTTTCAGGGTGAGGTGCTGCTTTTTGTTCGCCGGCAACAACTCTTGTTTGAATCCAACTTGCCATCTCAGTCGGACATTGAACTTCATGCGCCACCGGGATACTTCAGCCAACACAGAAAGACCCTCCAGCAATCCCCCTAGGAACTTCAGCTTTTGCTTTTGGGTAACACACGCCTTCACCAACATCATATGGCTGTTTGCCAACTCCAACCATCTACAAGAATGAGCCAGGCGAATAGGAGTGGTTGATTCTTCAGCGTCAATCTGCCATTAAAAAAAGTATTTCTACAAGAATTTCCCGACTTTCTGGGCTTATACACGCATACCTCCATTGGTCACCAATGGTAAAACCCCCATGTTGGAATCATTTTTCAAGGTGAAATCAGCATCTCGGCCACCATTCTTGCCGGTAAAACACCAATTTTCGGTACAACCTTCATTTTGGCTGTTAAAACCAAACTTTTCCTCATGAATCCCCAGTTTTTCCTGGTTGTTCACCGATGGCACCAGGCCTTCGGCTTGCTCCACGTCCACGAGATCTGTGGCGACGCCACCTTAGGCCGACGGAAAGCGCAGCAGAGCAGCGCTAGGGGCAGGAGATGCTTGGCTCGGAAATGGAGGATATGTCACACCATGATATCCCGGATATCTGGGCCTGGGGTATATCATTGGTATGGCAGGTGATTGATTGTAGTGGGGTATATAAACATATTTAACTACTATATCAACATGAGTGATTTACACCCTAAAGATTAGCAATTCATGGCATTTCACCGATCTGATATCATGCTCGGAAGGTTTCCCCGGTCCTAGATATATTGTTATCCGTGAATTGGTCCTTTTGCGGTTGCACAAAGACCCACAGATCTTTTCAATCATGTCTGAAAATAAACGACACGAGATGTAGATTGGCCAAGGTATTGTCAATGGTGCAGAGAAGTGGCTAAACCTTCACCAACACCAAGATGTGGAGGAGCTGGGATCCAAAGGGGTAACTATGATATCTATTATGATAATAGATAATTCAGATGATTCAGATGAGGTTTGTTTGTTGCCTCCTGATTTGTACACACCTCTTTATGTTGGTTTGGCACCAGCCCTCCAATTCCCGCCTCGAAGGAGTGTATCCGGACACTGCAGGCGAGTGAAGACCGGGCAAGGATGTGTCTCCACATCATTTTGGCCCAGTTTGGATTCCAAATCGTCCTCCAATGGGTCTCATGAATTCTCTGTGTGTGTGTATGTGCCATGGTCAAAAGCCATATTTGGGGATGGTCATTCATACCACCATGAATAGAGAATTGCAATGGCCAATATCTCAAATTTCTGTATCCTGACCATGTTTTTCATCGTCAAATCACCCACGATTGGAAGATCCTCGGCCATCTCACATCCACCTCCACACAGTAGCAGCATCTCCAGGCAGCAGGTTTCGGTGTTTGGGCTGCGGTTCCACCATCGCGCGGCACTGAAGGTTGGTTTCCGTACCAACCAGCTGCCCCCAAAAAAAGATCGTATGATCGTATGGCGAGATGACAGGCATTTGCAGGAGACACTACTCTTCTTTAATTTTCTACGTCCAATCCAACTGGAAATAGATTGAGAATGATTTGAGATATCTTGATCCATCCGTCTCACTCCATTCCATCTATATTGAGAAGATTGATCCCATTCCATCATCCGTCATCCCATCCATCATCCCGTCCATCCGCGCAGATGCTGAGCAGCCCTTGGATCGTTTACCCTTCGAGATGCCCACGGCCTTGCTCTTTGGCTCTGAGGTGGGATCATCCCGCAGGATGATACTGGAGACAAGCTGTAATGGCTACGAAAAAAGGGAAAGATGGGGTGTATAGAGTCTAGAGCTGATGAACATGAATCTGATAGCAACTCTACGTGGGAATGCTGTAGCAGAAATCAAACACTGGGGTGCAATCAAGAGCAATTGAGATGGGTGAGCATTACTCGTTGGATCTACTTGCCAAAGACTGGTTGGACCCCCAACTTCTCATTTGTTGCTATGTATAGTGGCATTGAAATCTCCTGAGTGCCAAAACACTTATATAAGTTATTAGAAGACATCAAGAGAGTGGCGATGGATATCAGTCGGACGACAACTGTACTCTGAATAAATGTTTCTTTTGTTTTTACAATGTCTTTCTACACTGCAAATCTGTATAGTATAAGGATCGCCTCACTTGCAAAATCCAGCCTTAGCCTCATACCATGAAGGTATACACCCCCAACCAATTCAATCAATTTCATCAGCACCTTGTCATGCCCCCCGAACAAAAACAGGCGCGTGGAGTTTCTGCTGCTGCACTGTCAATGTGTGATGGGCGCTTCACGGTCCCGTTGAGTGGACTCAGCGAGAGCCTGGGGGCCCAGGGAAGTCCAGGGAAGCTGATGACCCAAAGGGAAGCGAGTCTGGTAGCACAGATATGACACGGCAAAGCAGGTCTAGTGCATGTGCTGAACACAAGCCACGGGTGCTCAAGCAGTGAACGGCATAGTGTCCAATTTGTGCAAGAGCTATGAGTGACTCAGATATTCTGGAAGCTTTTCAAAAATACTGTCATCCAGAAGTGGTGAGTGAATTTCAGCAACTTGGGCCGCAGCATCAACAGGTTTGGCTGGATACATTTTGGGCCACTTGCCACAGGAAGGTGAATCTTGAGGCATGCGACCGTGTGGCGTTAGAATCGTTTTTGGCAAACCCTCAGACACAGGACCCAAGTGAGATCGATTTAGCTTCCGTCCTTAAGCAGATGCAACGTTCTTCTACTGCCAGCAGCGGAGCAGATTCTTGCCCGCTTCTGCGAGCCCTGAAGCCCCACATCAAACTTGATCAGAGTCTTTGGGAGGCTCTACTTGGACCTCGCCAAGACTTTCTGCCATGGGGCAAAAAGCGCTCGCGGCAGGAATTGATGCAACGGCATCAAATGGGTTTGCTCTCTACCAAGCTTTGTCAAGAGAGCTTGCGTCAGAACAGCGACCTCGCAACAATTCAACGCTCTGATGCCACCACCCAAAAACCCATGGCCACCATGAAGTCTTGGACCAGCCTCAAGCCAAGCTTGTTCGCAAACTTGCCAGTCTTGATGGTGGCCGAAGGAAAGATGGTCAACTGCAGAGTTGTTGATCATCCGTTCATACGTACTGCAGTGCAGGCACTGGTTGAAGATGCCCAAGGGCAGGTCATGCCTCTTCAGCTCTACAATCAGCTCCCTGAGGGTGAAGCGAGTTTGGATGAAGTCATGTCCAAATTTGCAAAAGGCACAGAGTTGAGCATAGCGGAGCCCTTTGCCTCTTGCAAATTTGGACATGAACGATGGCTACCGCGGGATTCGCGTGGATGCACCCTGTGATGTGCGAGTCTTCGGAGCTTCCTGACTCTGACAGGACATCCTTGAATACTACATGAAACAATGCATTCTCCAAGGGGCAATTTGATCTTGCCAAGGAGAAATACATGGCTGCCTTGCAGCTGGTAGAGGTCTTTCCGTGCCCAAGCCCTCCTTGAAATCGACCCAGTCGAAGCTTGCAAGGACGCAGCAGCAGCTGCACCAGGCGCTTCGACAGCTGCACCAGCAGCCCCAGCTGCATCAGGAGCTTTGACAGCTGTCAGAGCACTCTGGTGCAGCTGGGGCTGCTGGTGCAGCCCAACATGAAACATCGTCGAGGACCCAAGCCCATCAGAAAGCTGGGCTGCGTTACGCTGCTGCCTTGAAGAAATGTGCAGAGCTCTTGGCAGAAGAAGGCGGAAAAGAAGATCGCAGCATGTTGCCTCTTGCAAAGCGAGCCGCCACTTTATATCCTGCAGCCGCGCAAGGCGTACAAGGTGACCAGAGTGATCAAGGTGTCACCAGAGAAAATGTCAAACATGTTTTGGCAATTTTGCTGTCTGGATTTGTGGAAGCTCTATCAGAACAGGGTTGATTTTCAGCTATTCGGGGAGCCAACCACCAATACAAAGCTGGAGACAAGTTGAAAGCCATCTCTGGTTACACACTTGGCCGGAAAAGTCAGCTGCGCAAAAAATTGTGCCATTCTCTTGTCAAATCTCAGTGAGGTATGCCTCAAGCTCAGGGAATCCCATAATGCGATGGCCTTTGCTTTGGCTGCAACACGATTTGGCGTTGCAACGCGATTTGGGTTCAAGTGCAACGCTCCTCTCTCGAACCTGCCGTGCACTTTGAACAGCTGGGGCAGAGACACTTGGCTGTGAAGCTTGCAGAAAGTGTCACTGCAGATGCCACCTGCAAGCAAGTATCTAAGGAATTCTCCCGTTTGCCGGCAGAACAATCCTTTAGGACGAGGGTGTACACCAATGGTGGGGCAGAAGTGCTGTTTGATTTCACTCCTTCAAATGTCAAACCAGTCCTCCAGGTGACCGTATATTCTTGGCAAAGCCAGCCATCGACTCCATCGTTCTCATCAACTCCCATGGCAGCCACGAAGCAGAAGATCACCAGGGTACAGATCATTCTGGTATTTTCCCAAGTGCTTGCCTCTTCAATCATTCATCAGATGCAAACTGCGCCTTTGCCTCAGTGAAGCTGCGAGATGGTTCCAAAGTGCCAGAGATTTTGGCTGTGATGACCATCAGAGCTGTGAAGGAAGGCGAAGAACTCAATGTGTGCTATTCGCAGGATATGCACGCAGAGAACGCGTGGGGCATCAGACAACGATAAAACGGCCACGATGAAAATGATCGGTTTAATGTTTAATTCGTGTTCTTGTTCAAAGCCTGCAGTCCTGACCCCAATGCTTTGCAAAAGGATGCGAGTTGCTGGGTCCTGCTAGGTCTTGTGCCAGGGATGCAACTTTTCTTGACAATTAAATTATGTACAAGACCTATTTAGCATCTTGGGACCATTGTACATCTTTCAGCCAACAATCCTGTTACGATGGTCCCAACTCCATCCCAAGTCCCAACCACAGGTCTCAACGTCTCAGTCTGCGTGGCCGTGTGTGTCCACTATGGCGCCCTACAGCGGCGCAAGATGCTGCAGACCGGGCAGACCAGTGACATGCATGGCCAGGAGGCGCCAGGGCCGCCAGGGATCGGGTCAGTTACAGCTCAGTTAGACAACCTATGGATGATCAATGGGGCATTACCATAGCCATAATGGCATAGCCATTCACGCTGGATTTCAGCTGGAAAAGCTTAAAAGGGTGAATGCAGTTGATGCATGGCTGAGTAGAATCCGAGAACATGGCAACTTCAAGCCTTGATGAATTGACTTTGCTGAAATCTATGGGTTTGCAAAGACAAACTGCAAACGTTTTGGTGATGTTTACACCCCAATGCTAGATCCACAGCTTGGTTTCGACGCAGCCTGAAACACTTCAAACACGATCAGAAAGAGGACTTTGCATCCCAGACCCCATCACAACAAAGTTCATCACAACATTTCGTCCATGGTTCCAACCAATCTTAACATTTAACCCCTGTTTTTCCCAGCAATAACTGGATGATGAAATCCCAATGACTCAACCAGCAGCGGGTCATGACCAGGTGGATCAGCTGCTGGAGAGTTATGCAGATCGATCCTGGGTAGCTGTCGTTTGGGGAAGGTCTCATTGCGGGGATGATGGAATTCTGGTCATCCCAAAAAAAAAACAAACAGAACATGATCCAACAACTTTTTGGGGGGTGTGATAACTTTTCCCAGGATCGATGGGGAAGCCAACAAAGAGAATCCCTGCTGGTACTGTAGTCAAAGACGGAAATTGGCAATCCCCATTCTCTCGATGGAAAGCTTCTCTGTAGTGGATTTCCATTGCCAGGTTGGATTGCTGCAGGGGTAGCCCATTGCTGAGAACCATCCGAAGCATGTGTTCATCATTTTTCCACCATTGGTCACGATGGCTAGCAATGGAAAAATCACGGAAAATCATCTTATTGTTTTGGGCAAACGAAGGACAAGACAAATTTCCCAAGATTCTCCAAGGTTTTTTTTCCATGGGAAACTGGTCCATCAATGGTCCTGAGGATCCCTGGACCATCACTTTGCGGCCAATTTGCGTTCTCAGCGCTCTTTGCATCGAGCTGGAGTCCAGCACAGGCCCGGGCGAGGATTGAGGAGGGACTCACACCCAGCAACAAACCCTATGGAAAAAACATGTTGATGATGTTTTTTGCTGAAAAAAAGCATCATGATAGTGATAACAACAATGACAATAGCAAATGATGAGCATGAAATAGTATGAATATGAATAGTAACAATGGTTCTGAATGATGATCACTTTGTCACATTTCTTCATCCAATCTTGCAATTTCCAGCATCCCTTCCAGCCGGATTTGTGGCTTTCAGGTGGGAAGAGCCACGTGGGGATGGCTAAGACCTCTGCTGCAGCGCGAAAGAATGGGAAAAGCTGCAGGACCGCATAACTATCACTTGCATTCTGCTCCAGTCGATGTGGCTGGGCTTTGGTGGTTTGGAGAGCCTTCCTGCCCACTGGAACTGGCCGTTCTTGTGTGAGTTTCAGTAGTCTCAATGGTCGAAGTCCAATCGGACAGGGCATTCCCGGCCTCACCTCGAAGCCCGTGAACGGTTCCATGATTTCGATGCCAATTCCTCGGCGATGAGTACTGCAATTCACCTTCGGATACCCTTCGGATACCTTCGGCTCTCTTGAAATCCTGTGCAAAGCCTGCCAAGACTTGTGGAGACTGTGGAGCCTGCGAAAAGGCCAGACTCACCGGCCCCGTTTCACTGGGGGAACTCCGGGACTCACCTACAAATAAGTGATTGCCAAGTACAGATGCGAAATGCCTTGCAGGTGAAGAAAAAAGGGGGGAGAGAGAGGGAGAGTTCCTTTTTGTTGATGTCATTTGAATAAGGGAAGAAAAAATGGGCACCTTCCCCCTGACCAGATGTAGTCCTGCTACAGTGGACCATTTACTTACTTTGCGATTGTTTCTGTGCCAATAATTTTGGAGGGAAGCTTGTTTGGCTAGCACACCGGGACTATCTCGCTATAGCGACAATTCCAGCATATTCAAGCCAGAGAAAAGAAACGTCCAAAATCATGCAGCTGTCGAAAAGTTTTCAGCTCAAGCCTGACCGCTCAACAATAGGGCGGCCATTGGCTGGCACTTGGACTTGGCACTGCGCCAGTCTTCCAGCCAAGGTGGGGCACCAGGATGGCTTGGTCCTTCTTGGTGTTTCGGGTTGATGAAAAGTTTGTTCCACATGACCCAAAGACCCAAAGCATATTGGCCACCTTTGGATTGCTGAGGTGCCAATAGCCATCAGAGCCATGCATACACGTGTCCGGGGTGCCAAGGGTGTGATGGTATGCCAGTGATGAGTTGAAGCCTGATGAAACTGCAGAAAAACCGTGGGGACGGGACTGACAAGCTGATATGATGGGGTCTTGACTTTTGCAATTGTTTTTGATTGTTCAAAGATGAGGATCGAATCGGAGAATTATGAGGAAGGAAGTTTTAACATGTTTTACCCACAAAGATAGCTTCATGACCAAGCAGCATGGATCCTTTTCCATCTATTGGAAGTGCACTAGTTCCCAAAAGGATGGTTTAAGGATGTTTAAGGCGGTTTGATTTGATTTTGATCTGATTTCATGGCAATGGCTCGACCACCCTTCCGACACTTCTATGGGTCCATTGGTAGCCCAATGGCTCGACATGGCTCGACATGACTCGACCCAAAAGGGATCCAAAACTCTCACTGAGACGCGACCGCTGAATGGTCCGTCGAGCCCTAGTCGAGTACGGAGACGCAGCTGGAACGGGCCATGGACGTGTCGTTTTTTGGGGAGTAAAATGCTTCAAACTGATTCAAACACCAAATGTTTGACCATGTAGAATAGAGACTGCTGAGTCCTAACTGGGTTGACAATGCTGCTTTCTTGTTATCCTCACCAGGATGGACAGGTCTCTGACAAGATGTGTTTCTGATTCATTTTGGCCAACTTTCAAGGACACACTAGGTGACCAAAGGTGCCATCTATGAACCTCAAAAGATGGTGAAAGCTGAAATGACATATCCATTGATATGCATGTTTAATCACTTTTATTGTCATAGCTAGTCATGATAGTTATGGGATATGATTTCTCATATATATATATATATATATATATTATACATATATATATATATATATACATTATATATATATATATATGAATTGGTTTGTTGTCCAGTGATGGATCGCTGCTCGCTGCCGCGTCAGGTGGCTCCCCGGCCCCGAACCACGGGTGGTCCGCCAAGTCGGAGCCATGGAGCCAGGGGGGTCATTGATGGTCACTGTGTGGAAACTGTGGAAACCATATGAAACCATTGGATTTTTGTCTCCAGTGTTAAAAAAAACACGCAATATGATGCAATATGTATAGTAATTACATGTAACGTAACTACCCTGTAGATTCGAAAGATGTAATGTCTGTCAACAAGAGCCGTTTCATTCCGAATATCTGTACGGAGTTGACATACCCGAGTATCTCATGTATACACCGAAAAAATCGCAAAGTTCACTGGGTTTGAACTCACTGCGAAGAGTTTGGGAAGTTTCTCACACGTTCAATGGCTGTGTGCAACCCGGACATCATGTTCCAATTCATGAAATTCTTCCATCCCAGCCTCTAGGCCCAGTGAGTTCCAAGCGACAGGAGCTGCTGAGCCATCAACAATTTGCCACATCTTGCCGTGGTGATAACACCGCAACAACGATGATCCAATGGTAATGACAATGATAAAAGAAAACAACAATGCAGCAATGATACTTGCAATGACATATTTGATGGCAACAGTGATGAAATAACAGTGATGATAGCAGTGATGATTCAATGATCATAAAGAGTAATTTCAGAGTAGTCATCATGACAGTGGTTTGACTCTTCGCTCGACTCTTCACTCGACGCTTCGCTCGACCATCGCCATTTGCTTCCCCACAGGAGGGGCCGATTTCCCGTCGCGGAGCTGCCGGCCCCAGACCCAGACTTCGCAGACTTCGGACAGCCTTGCAGCGGGGGATTCCGGGGATTCCACCATGCCACCCCAAGTGATGATTGCGACTTTTTTTTCACCCCAGGGTTTTGAAGCTTTTGATGAAACAATATCAAAAAACATAGAAATCATAGAAACACCCAAAATGTCGCTATGTGTCGCTTTAAGACTTTGGGATCTTTGAGTGAGCTGAGGATTGATGACTTGTGCATCAGGTTCTTGAATCCGCCGTTTACAGACGTGCCCAACAGATTGTTGACAGATTGTGGGACTCATTTCAGCCATGGCAGAATTTCTCACCGTTGAGGTGACAACTTTGCAAGGTAAGAGGTACAAGTTCAGTGATGTCCCTCTTTCACTGACCGGCAAAGCCTTGCAAGAATTCATTTCTGACCGGCTTCCCTTGAAACCAGGATCATACATCTCCCTGCAACATGGATCTTCAACCATAGCCTACGACCAGACACTGCTGGAACAAGGCATTGGATGCAACGGTCAGGAGGTCACCTTGACGAGCGTGTACCTTCCGGTGAAGATCCAAGCTGCATGGGGCTACTTGAGGCATGATCACAATGATCACCCAATGGATGATTCTCTGCAAGGGGTGACACAGTTGGAAGGGCTTGGATCCCTGCTACATCTTCGGAATTTGCCACACAGTCTGCAGAGTTTGACTCTGAGGGATTATTTCAACCGCAGTTTGCAATTAGTGAACTTGCCAAACGGCCTGCACACTTTGACTTTTGGCTTGGAGTTTAATCAAAGCTTGGACGGGCTGAACCTGCCGAGAGGCCTGCGAAGATTGACATTTGGCCATTGTTTCGATCAAAGCATCGATAACGTGACATTGCCGAGTGGCCTTCAGAGCTTAACTTTTGGCTTTTGTTTCGATCAAAGCCTCGACAAAGTGAGTTTGCCCAAGGGGCTTCAGAGTCTATCTCTTGGCCATAATTTCGATCAAAGCCTAGACAACGTGAACTTTCCAAGTTTTCTCCGAGATTTGACTTTTGGCGCAGCTTTTGACCAACGACTTGATCACGTGAGTCTACCAAGGGGGCTGCAGAGTTTGATTTTCGGCATGGAGTTTAACCGGAGTCTCAATCATGTCAACTTGCCATGTGACCTCCAGACCCTGACGTTGGGGGACCGGTTCAACCAGAGTGTGGAACGTGTGAAATGGCCCTCTGGCCTCCGCAGTTTGTCTTTTGGTAGTCGCTTTAATCAAAAGATGAATATGGAAACCCTGCCGGCTGATCTTGAAACCTTGACATTTGGCGATTGCTTCACAAATAGCATGAAACCGGGCAGGTTACCTGGAAACCTCCGGAGCGTCACTTTGGGTCCGGGTTATGAGTTTCAGGACATCGGTGACAAGTTGCCAACAAGCTTGGAGAGCCTAACGTTTCAACCTCGTGGGAACCAAACGGAGACAGACTTGCCGGGCAGTTTGAAACACTTGACTTTCGGCCGGCGTTTCAACCAGAGCCTTGATGGCATGAATTTGCCAAGTGGACTGCAGAGCTTGACATTCGATTATCATTTTAATCAAAGCCTGGACCACTTGAAGTTGCCCAGCAGCCTCAACAGTTTGAAGTTTGGTTATTGCTTTGACCAGAGCCTAGACCGTGTGAACCTGCCGAGGAGCCTGCAAAGATTGACTTTTGGATATCATTTCAATCGGAGCCTTGATCGCGTGGAGTTTCCCAGTGGTCTTCAGAGCTTGAAATTCGGCTACAGCTTTGATCAAAGCCTGGACAATGTGAATTTGCCAGATGGGCTCCTAAGCCTGACTTTTGGCTACTGTTTCAACCAGAATCTAGATCATGTCGACTTGCCAGATAGCCTTCAAACCTTGACTTTTGGCTGTGACTTTAACCAGATGCTTGATCACGTGAAGTTTCCAAATCATCTTCAGAACTTGTCCTTTGGAAGATCTTTCTCTCAAAGCTTACATGTGAGTCTACCCAGTGGACTCAAGAGCTTAACATTGCTCTCCAGTTTCACCAAAAGCTTGGCCCAACTTCATTTGCCATCCTTGGAGAGACTGGAACTAGGCAACGCGTTCTGCATGGAAGGCGCGGACCCGGCAGACCTTCCAAACCTTCGAGAGTTGCGGTGTCGAAAGTACTTCCTGAGCACATCACCGGTGACTGATCTACCAAACACTGGAACCAGCTGAATGTCAGCTGAATGTCATACAATGCGATGGACACTGGATATGCATCTAGAAATGATACAGGTCGATATGGAGAAAGTGGGTTCCAGGAGACTGTACAGAGTCCAGCACCACCCACAATGCTGGGGAAGCAGATAGAAAAACCAATTGGCAGGGGGCCGCATTTGTCCATGCCACCTTTCTTTCTTGGGCCGTAAAACTGGGTGAGACCCGCCCTTGTTTCTTTCGTTCTATATAACAGTGAGCTCGGGAAGTCACATACCCCAGTCATCAATCCAATGGGCTTTAGTGAACTTTAGTGCCCGTATCAAACGTTCGGAGCCTTCGCTACTTGGAAAACCACATCCCTTCGGTGGAGTCCAGCCGCATCAAAGATAGAACAATAAATAACAATATTGTATAACAATATGATGAACGATCTTGAGAGGTTGAACCGGAATATGATGATCTGCGACCAATTCGGTCCATTTGTCAGCCCTTGCCAAGGCCCGTCAATGTCACGCGTCAGCTCCAATGGTGACGTCGGGAAGGACCTCCAATGGATGGCTTGAAGCTCCATGTTCACGACTTGCGAGTTACAATGGTGAAACCCAGGTCGCCTTTGCGATGAAAACCCCACCAAAAAGGAGGATAAGTGAAGGTTTTGACCGGAAATCAATAACAGAAGCCTGCTTTTGAAGTCTCCAGTGTTGATGAGAAGAGGCGAAGGTTGCATGTGGTGGCACAATGTTGGAATCTCCCAGTCTCAACAACCATCAACAACCTCAGTCTTGGCAATCTCCGAGCTACGCAGGAAGAACGTGCGTCTCCAGGTTCGCCCATGGCAGCACCCAACTCCCCTGAGGAGAAGCTTGAAAAACTGGTGCGCCTGGGGCTGACTGGGAGATCAGCAAAAACCTCAGGTTTTGCCCCAAATCCATCGTTTTCTTTTTTTTATCATGATTTTCCCTGCAATCAATTCTTTGGGAATTGTGGGAAGTATATTCCCGGGAAATACACCATTTCTGGACAACGCCATGTTGCAGGATGGAACGGAAGCAGGCTCCAACTCTGGTCAATGGACAAATTTACTTCCAAGATTATTGAAGTCACCGTCCAGTTTCCAGCCGGACTAAAATGGCACGGACGATCCCCAAATAACTGTCAAATAACCAATTGAAATCATATCAAATATATTTAAATATAGAACAATCGAAATCATATTTGTTTGGCAAAGTTGGATTGTTCAGAGGTTTCTATCCTCCAGTTTTCTTGGTTTCTCTAGATTGTTGTTAGAGGTGTCTACAGTGTCTACAGTTGAATCCCCAGTTTCGATATCTTTCTCTCCCATGTTTATCGATCACCAGGGGGATGGCCGTGGCCTGTTCCACGTCATCGAGCAGCTGGCCGCTTTGGAGGCGGAGATTGGGTTCTTTGGATGTTGGAAGTTGGAAATTTTCATGTCAGGGAATCCTGGAAAATTCTGGGGGCAGAGTTTGTTTGTGTTTGTTTGATGATTTTTAATCATGTTTGGTTGATATATCTCGTTGGGGAGTTCTGGATTTTGTGGTGCAGTATTATCACAACATTGCGCAATCAACCATTCTGTTCACATGGTCAGTACGAATATCATAACAAGTTGGCGTGTTGATCAAAATCGAGCCAGGGTGCCCTGTGGAGCATTTTGGATGGGCTGAAATCCAATGCGACTCACGTCTCCTTCTTCTGCCGCGAGTGAGCCCTTGTCAATTTGTGTGAGTTAGAGGTGGACACGCATGTGCCACAGTTCCACGACTTTGCCCCACTTGTTTCATTCCTGAGGTTCATACTGTTGGATCATCAAATAGATTTCACATGTGAAATATGTTGGATATATACATACTATATAAACATTTCACATGTATTTCACATGTATATACTATGAAACATGCATATTTAAAAAAAAAAGGAAAAACGGTGATATCCGCAGGTACTGGGGCACCTCAGCATCCCATGCGCAACTGTCCTTAGAGAAGTTGGGTTTCCATGAGCGACTCAAGCGTCAGGTGGGGCAGGGATGACTTGTTCGGAGCCGTTAAAGTTACACCTCCGTTGATGGACTAAGAACTGTTGGGTGTTATGCATGGTTCCTGTATATATACTAACTAATTACTAACTAGCTTATTCGGGATGATGAACCAACCCATAATAGGAATATTGAAAATCCAAGCAATATAGTGGGATATATGGGATGGGATAGGGTTTTGCTCATAGCTCAACGAGGCATATAATATAACTATTGAAACCCCAACCATAATGGGGATATTTGATGGGAATAGAACCAACAATTCTAGATACTGTTATGTCGGTTTGTCCATTTGAATGGGGTTCGCCACCCATTTGATGGCACGGTGACTGGGGAAAACGGGATTGAAACCATGGGATGAAATAAGGAATCCTATTTTTGGACAAAGCCACATGTGTCACATGAGTAAAGTGAGTGGAAAGCCGATTGACAAGATATCCATTGAGGGATTTCGAGGGTAAGAGGATACATTTTCCAAGGATGTGCCATCTCCAGAATCTGCCGAAGGTGGCTTGGACTGTTGTACATATGACTGAGTTGTTGAAACCCGAAGGGAGGGTTCTTTCTGCCAACGGCTCAGCAGATGCTCAGCAGGTACAGCAAGCTTGTGTCCTTGAAAGTCTAAGCCTGGGCGTGTGGAGCCCTGATCCATCCTGATACCCTCACATTCGGAAAATGCATACCAAACCAGCAGTTGAGAGGGTTTTCTGCAGTTTCCACCAGTTCTGTGGCTTCATGATGCTTCATGTGGCTTCTGATTGGAATGTCGTTGTTTCACCAAGATTTCACTGGTCCATAATGCCATACTGGACCCCAACTGGACCCCTTTGGGGTCACTACATCGCTGAGGTTGCATCACATTTGTGCTCCGGCACCATGCAGGGAGTGTCTGTGACCATCCGCTCGAGGTTACGAAATCTCCTGTGCGCCCTCAGGACAGCTCCAAAATGATAGCAATTGCATCATTGGCAACACGTAAAAAACATCATCTATAGAAACAAAATTGGAACTTGAGAACATACAGTGACCCATTAGGGATTAAGGAAACCAAGGAAAATCTAACGAACCCCATGTTTCAAAAATTTGTTGAGGTACTTGGACACCTCGAAAGTGTAATTCTTGGCTTTTACCGATAAGCTTACGTTGTCACAGGTACTACGTCCACGAGAACTGCTTGGTTCTGCTGGATTTGGTTTGGCCTCTCAAGCGTTGGGAGGGATCAAGACAGGCAATTGCCCAAGAGATCTTCCAGCTATGCATGGTCTAAAATGCATCACTGAAGCAACATCAGCCATTGAACACTTTTGCAGCTTTTGAATGCTTTTGCAATACTACCACAATGGCAATGCAAATCATTCAAACCTGGCATGCAGCTTGAAACATGGTAGATCGACATGGATTTCGCATGATTTAGCAGCTACAGTTTAGCATGATAAAATAATATATTTCATATATGATTTCCGTGAATTCCCCAGAATTCCTCACATTTTTCAGTTGGGATCTGGTGCCTCCATTTGGATCACCCAGGTGTGTCAACGTTGGCTGGCCGAGCAGTCCTGGCGTTCTGCTGAGCCGTGAGCCCATGGAATCTGTGGCGTCCTTGTGACTTTTCAAATCGATCATCATCAATATGATTATGGTTTAAAATGAGGTGTAAAATTATTGTTAATTGATATGACTATATCATACTATATCAATCTATATCAATATGTGAAATATTGATATTATTATATATTATGATTCTTTGATATTATTTGTGATTGTTATGATTATTGTAAACGTTGTCGTTACTATTACTATTGTCACTTCAATGTGGCTTTGTGACTACGAGCCACGCAGGTACGGCCATTGCAGGGAGCCTCAGACTGGGATCCAGGGCCTCACACACCACGGAGACCCATTGGAGACCCATCATCGGAGGGCTTGGATTGCGGATGTGAGGCCCCGAAAACCTGAACTTGGACATCTTGGTGCCTCCCAGCGATGCTATGGCATGCTATGGGATGCTATGGGATGGGTGGGCGCTAGCACTGCAGAGTCAGGTTACTTCAGCAGGTCCCATGGTTTTCGCCAAAACTGGGCAGATCAGTTGCTGACAGCGGGTTGCACAGGCACACTGGGTCCAGTCGGACGCTTTTGCTCAAAGAAAGATCGTCGAATCGTGAAACTGCATCAGTTTTTCTGGAATCCTGAATCTTCTGCAAGGGAATCTATAAACATCTACAAACAATAAACATCAGTAGATACGATATAATATGATCATATATGATCCATATCCTTCAGTTTCAGAATAACACCTTCAAGTTTATATTTTTCGAATCTCCATGGCCGTGCCATGGCGACCTGGAAGCTGGTCGGGATCCAAGCGTGACTTCGAAAATGGTTTCGTCCAGAAATTGGGGATATTAATGGATACCATAGGATACCCAAAATGGCGAATTGATTGAGGAATGATGAGAAACCACTGGTTTTGGGTGGCATATTTTCAGACAAAGCTATTTGTAGGATCTTCTTGGTGTATATGCATCAACTTCTTGCCTGCATGTGTATAGTTTGCCAAACATGGTCCGTCGATGTTTTGAGAAACATTGCAAGTCAAAATTGCCCACTGGCGAGGAAATTGAACAGTTGCAGATAGTTGCAGCCTGGAGCAGACCTTGCCATTCATCTTGGTTCATTGTACTGGAAGAGAGTGAAGCTGACTAATGCTACACAACTGATTCAATGAACCTCTTCCGATTTGTGTCAGGGTGAACCTTGAAATGCTGAAGCTGTCTCCCAATGACATTTCGCACAATTTGGCTCAGACACTGCTGTAGTTAGATATGATCAAGCGTCAGCTTCAGCCACTTTCGCAGATGGGTTTGCGCATGTGCGTTCTCCTTGATTGGAATATTTTGGAATCGCACATTCACTGCAATTTCATACCATCGCTACTGGAGTATCTGAGTAAGACACTTTGAACCAGACGCATCTAACAACGTCAACAAGGCCACCGTTTCACAACTCCTTTTACCACTGAAACATACTGAAACAGAGATATCATGATTTTCTCAACTTCTTTGGGATACTGGGGATTTACTGTACTTTCCCTTCAGCCACACCATACCAGCCAGAACAGCCCTACCAGACAGAACAACTTAACCCCCGGGCACCTCGTCACGAAAAAAACAGCGCCGCTGCGCCGCCCGATGAGCAATGCATCCTCACCGCGGCGAGCAGCTACTGTGACTGAGCAATGCCCAGTTGATCCCGGGGTTGAAAGTGGGGTCACAATACTGTCATACCAACTGGTTTACTGATGTTGTATGATGTTTGATGATGTTTAATCATGTCAAACCGGGATTATGGAACAAATCTAATGTGTGAAGCCCAGTCAAGTTGAAGGAACTCTTGCAGATTCTTCAACCAATCTGTGGAACTTAAAAAAGTCGCCAGGGATGTGATCCATTTGATCCTGGGTTGCGAAGGCAGATTCCTCGCCGGTGCCGGCCCCATCCCCGGTGGATTTCGGCGACGTTGGGCAGCCCAGATAGTGAAAGCTGGAAACTGCAGCACCAATGAGAAGATGTTTCTTCATGTCTCTGCATGTTTTTACATGTTTCCATGTGAATCAACATCCAAACCCAACAGGAGTTCGTCCTGAAATCTGTCTCCCATCTTGGAGTCTTGGAATGGAGATTTAAGAATAAGAAAATGACCGTAATGACCATAAGACTTACCTATGCTTACCTTTGCCGAATGGAAACGGGGAAGCTTCTGTAGATCCAACAGCATCCACAGCTCCACAGCCTTGGCTCAGGGCACTTCACGGTCGGTGGCTTGGCGATGTCAATTCACTGCAGTGAGTGAACTCGGTGAACTCGGTGAACTTTGGAATGTGAGGGATCCGATATGATCCGGAACTTTCCCAGCCAAACATCTTACCAGATTGGATCCAGATTGGGGAAATACGTCTTGAAATCCAATCCTTCGGCTAAAAAGGGAGTGAAACAGCGGTTTGTCGGTTTGTCTCTTTCAGATCTTCGTCTCAACTCATGTCAACGAGAGAGAGAGAGAGAGTGACCATTTTCGCCGCTGAGTACGAAGACCGAGTGTTCCGAGATTTTTCAAGTGATCTCACGATGTCACTTGGCCGGGTTTGGGCTTGGATTTGGGCTTGGATCATGGAGCTTTCGGTAGCGGTTTCCAACATCCACATGGGCAAAATGTACGGATCCACGGATCCACGGATCCTTGGGGGCAAACTCAAAGCCAAATGTGACTCGATCAACCGCCGTTTCTTCGCGGGTGTCGCAGATTGCCAAGACAGCAGTCGACCCTGTGAGTCTGCATTTGAAACTTCCTAGTTGTTTTGAGCCAAAGATGTCCAAAGATTAGATAGAAATTAGTGGCCTTCCCATATTTTGTAAGTCAAACTGTGGAGATCCTTGGAGAATCTGATGATATCTGATGATATCTGATGTGTAAACTCCTTTGCCCTGGAACAGCACCACAGTTGGAGCTCTCAGGATCTCCTTTGGAATTCCCTTGGCGTCTGGGCGTGGAGGGAGGAGTTTCTGTCGAAATCCTCCAAGATTTCTGCAATATAACACTATATAACTATATCATTTGAAGGATACAACGATGTATAGAATACATCACAAATACAAGAAGGAGTGGATCTCACTGAATGTGGTTTTTTCACGTTCCACAACCTTTGGGGTCTTGGGGCTTTGCCTGATATCGCAGTCACATGGGGCTGTCCAAAAGGGAGGCATTTGATGCAGCCAAGGAAGATCGACAAGCGAAGCGATTTACGATTCGCGTTTTCGTTTTGGCTGTGGCCATTGCTGCCTGGTCTCTGATGCATTTCATCGCGACACTTGGCACTGCATGAAACGAACTTGTGGCTGCAGCACAACATAAAGTTTCGGGCTCTTCAAAGTCCAGTTTTGTACACATCCAAGTGCTTGTACATTGGAAATTCACAGTCCACAGCGTGTCGATGTCTTTTTCTGGCTCTGCGTGGCTACACAGCAAAAGTATGCAAAATTGACCGATTAAATCAATCTGCCCACGAGCATTTCAGCTTCTGGTGGCGCAGGGTCTGACCAAGCTGCTCAGGAACTTGCTGATGGGGCAGTATACCGGTGCCTGTGCTGGTCCAACGGGCGTGTCAATGAAAGAGTTGGGGAATGTTGGGGAGCATGACATCCAGATCTGAGGCAACGACATGGCAGCCACCAAAAAGTTGATTGACCATTTCCATTTCTCCAAAATTCCAACAGATCCATGAGTTGTTGCAATTTTTGTCTCTTTTTTATCACATCATCAACCAAATGCAACCACTGACCGTGTCATTTCATGGCTCACCGCATTGTTGCGCCTTTATTCTATGCTGAGAATCCGCGGACGGCTCCAACGGCATCTGGTCCTCGCTGTCGGGCTTGTTGATCGAATTGAGTATCCCTGCCTCTGGTGACTCGGCGGGTTTTGGTGGTGATACGTGTTCCACGGCTGGTGATCGGGTAGGGTAATAATGTTTCAGTTGATCACTGTTTGATTTTTAGTCATGTTTGGTTTTGACTTGTTGATCTTGTTCGGGTACAACCAACAACGAACTATCAAAGAAACCACTAATAGTCACTAAGAATGGGTACAGAACGGTACATATAGTGTACATGTTGTAATTGACCGAGATTGGTTGGCCTTTGCGCACCCGTTGTTTCTTCGACGGCAAGGCTACATGGGCGCTTTGTACCATAATCGACAGCTCACCTGCTGTTTCTGCAGCTGCAATCTCTTTCTGGCCATCCTCTCTGTGGCGTATCTTGACAGAGCTCGTACCTGCTGGTTTTGAAGTTCCCAGTGAGAGCATGACTTTAGCTGCAGAAAGCCTTCCGATTCTCCTTCAAGTCATCCATGTTGCTAAATTCTAAATAACACATCTTGTGGTGTAAGTTCTATCAACAGTTAACCATATTTCGCTGATTTCAGCTGTGTATCCCATGGTCAACATTGGTTTTGAGACCGTCGAGATAAGCACACTGTGCAACATCTCCACAAAGACACAACCATCCGATTTCCATCTATATTTCCCAGTTATATTTTTTTTGGGTGGCAGGTTACAAACATATCCCATATATTCCCATATGGAGGTTTCTTGAATTGAAGGATCCCCAAGTCACCATGGCTTTCTCCAGCTCAGGTCATTCACCCGTTGGGCACTGAGTTGGTGGTCGTCTAAAACCACGATTTGAAAAGCCATAGCACTGAAAATATCGTAACAATTCATAATCTATCCAATCTATCAGAATGATTCTACTGATTTTATGAACCCGACGGGATATGTTCGATACCCAAATAGCTCCCGAAGTCATTCTCGTCTTCTTTCTCTGCAGATGTGGATTTTGCATGATTTTGCCGTATACATACCATTCCCTCTGAGAAGGGCAGATTGCCCAAGATGGAGACATATTCCAGCAGCTACTTATCCCCCCTCTTGACTTAAGACTTAGGGATACTGTTCGGGTGTCACCTTGGCATTTGTCAGTCTGTGTTCTCTGCATGCCTCAGGTGCGCAATGCCTGAACAAACACACGCATCTTTTGCATGTCGCACTGTAAGCATGACATCCATGCACACTGTCGAGTACACAGTTGAGGTCTTGTGGTCAGATTGGTTGAGCTGCGGGGTGACTGCGAAGCGGAAACCGACTACAGTCAGCGGTCTATTTGCGAGATGTGGGAGGACCGGATGGTCGATTGTGTGGATGGTGGGGCAGTGGATGCAGGGTGGATGCAGTTGGATTTAGGGTCGTCTGTCGCAGACATGATAAGGTTAGAAGTTTTCCTGTTCTTAGTTCCTATTCTATGATTACTTCACAGTGTTTAAAGATGGCGGGAATAAAGTGTGAGCAACCTGGTCCTGGAAGATATTGTCCTCGATTTTCCTGCAGGACAATGGAGCTCAGAAGAATCTCGACATGGAACGTGAGGAATGCTACAGTGGGTTGAATTGAGTTTTTCCCCCACGCCTTTAAACCAGTCAAACGTCATGGGGCAAGTCAAGAAGTCACAATTTGTATGGTTTGAAGTAACGTTGTGTGACGCACAATCAAACATGTGACTTGACATGAAGCTATAGGCTATGATTCACAGCTGCATTCATTCGACCTTCTTGTCCAGCCCTACTGCGGTTCACACTTTGAGCATTTCTGCAGTTCAAGTACATCAATGCAAACACAGGTGGAAATGGATGTCGCACCACATACAGAAAACCTCCGAATACTGTCTTTGTGCAGCGATGTTGTGGTTGTCTTATCTCCAATTCCTTAAATCAAATCCAGACATGGGATTGATTGATGTTGTAACTGGGGGAAAGCCGGGAAAACCATTTCCAAATCTGCCCTCCAATCAAAGAGTTGGAGCAGTTGAACAGTCCATCACCATGGATCCATGCATCTCCAAGGTATGTCTTTCTGACCAATCTCATTTGCAGCGCGGTCTTGTCGTGTTGTGCTTGTTGGGCCGGCAACTAGGCATGCGCCATGAGGGGATGTTGAATCAGCAGCTGGTTCTCGGGTCATACTTTATATGGTCTCTCAGGATCACAACACTTTTGGAGGGCCTCTTGCCTTTTCCTAGCCACACAATGGTCGAAGTACAGATGGGGTTGCCATTCCCGCTCCACGGCCGAGGTAATATGCTCTTTCAGAAATTGTCACCGGAACAACCGCAGATCGACACCCCGTCAGTGGTAGGAGAGGCGCCATAGGGCCCTATAGGGCGTCAAGGTGACTGTTCGGGGCAAGCCAAAGGAGCTTGATAAGTCAAAGTAAGCTTAAGAATCTATAAATAATCTATGAATTGAAGGATCTATGAAGGACTTGGAGTTTAACCAATTTTAACCTGGTTCGATGATGTCAGATTTACCCAAACTGGACAGCATCGGGGAGTTCGCAGCGGATCGCAGGTGGTACAACTGGGCGTGCTTTGGTTGCAGACGGTTTGGGAAGGTGGAAATTGAAGGAACTACTGCGTGCGGTTTTTGGAAGCTGCTTCACCATCAACTGAATGTGGCACCAAGAAACAAAAGATAATTAAATTGCCAGATTTTGATGATGCCCCTAGTTTTCCACACCTTATGGCAACTTCTTAGAAGTCACATACATTATGTCTAAGCCCCAAATGGATGATTGATGTTTTGCATACAGATGGCGGACATTGTACAAATAAGACCGCGGGTGACACCTCCATGGGTCACTTTAATCGAGGTTAGTATGCCCCTGAGCGTAACGACCTCGGGCAACACTACGCCCAGTGGCCAGGCAACGGCGTTGATGGGAGGAGAATTTCCATCTAGCAGCTAGTGTGATATCAGCACAGCCAATGTGTTGTGTTGATCGAGAATGATATGTTGGGTCTTGTAACTAAATTACATGTTAGGCGCATTGGAGTTTCTGTTTGCAAGATCTACTTTTCTTGTTGACCATTTTGACCGATGTGTTTGTTTTGCTGTGAAACCATGATGGCACAAGCTTTTGACAGTTGCCATGGATCAAAACATCAAATTTGTGGGATACAGCACAATCAGCACAGTTTGGAAAATATGTTTGAGATATCAGATCCGCAGAGAGAATGCTGCACTTTGGCAAACTGAAACAACCTTTTCGGCGCTTGAAACAGAAAACCGTGGCAAGTCACCGTCCAGGAGTTCTCACAAGATGTTGCGCGAAACATGGAACCCCCAAAAATGAACTTCCACGATGATGTTCTCACTGAACTCCTGGCCATGTTGGGTTTCAGCATAGTTGCTTCGAAATCCCAATTTTTGTGATGTTCAGTGTTAACACCCTACTTTCAGGATATGTTCGTTCTAATCATCCAATCTGTTGGTAGATTCACCCTGGCTAGCCCCCAATTTGTGGTGCCTGAAACCTCGTTTTTGGTGCTGATTTAAGAGGTCCAAAAGTCCAAAACACGCTGAAAACCGCCAGGTGATGACCCTCTACTCCCTGGATCCCAGGCGTTCGGGTCCATCAGGTGTGGATGCCGAAACAACACCATCATGTTTTTTTCTTGATTTTTTTTTTACCATTGAAAAGTGGATTTCTTATGATTTCTTTATTGTTTGGATGTTCTAAGTATATACGTTAAAGACATTTTAAGACATAATTTTGTTGTTAGTTTTTGGCTCCAGGACAGGAAAAGTTTGGCACGTACAATCTCAACTGTGAGACATCTCAGGGAGCATCTCATGGAATTCGTCCGTGATACAGGTCGTTCCACTTGGACTGAACCACTCTGAGGGCAGCTGAGTCGATCCATGGTGAAGTTCCGACTTCAAACCTTCGGATTCAGTGAATGATTGATCTAGGCTTTAATGATGTTCTATGATTCTACGATGTTCTAGAATATGTAGGAGAAGTTGTCAAAAAGATCGATCCCGATTTTTTGGAAAGGCATGCAAATTTGGTTCAAATTTTTGAGGTTCCATGGATCGTGCTGCAACTGCCTGTGAGGTTCTACCTTCTGACTTCTGGGAGATTTTTTTGCAAAGCTGTCAATTTTTGAAAAAGAAATGAATAGCTATGGTGGTCCGGACAAGCATTTCTGGCAAATCGTTCCAGCAAAACTGGCCACATGTTTGAGACTGTTGAAGTGCCATATTATACCATTGAAGGAGCCAGTATTGAAACAGAAAGCGGCGCTGACCAGGTTGTTTAATAATTTGTTTAATCTGGAGGTGCTCTTTCAGGTGTCCACTATTGATTTGATCACTAGACGTTAAACAATTGAGGCAGGTACAGCTTGGCTTTGGCGAAAATTTGTCCCAGCTTGCATGTTCCGCCATGTGTCGAAGTTCATTTAAAGAACAACAGTTCTGTGACAGTTCTGTGACAGTTCTGTGACAGTTCTGTGAGTGTGCCAGGGATGCAGAATGCATCATACCCAGTGGCACACGGTGAGGTGCAAGCCACACCAAACCAGATCCGCACAGCGGTGTGGCTGCGGTCACAGGGCTATGGAAGATGGACGAGCATCAGCGAGCAAAGGAAAGCTGGAAAATACGATTTGGACCTTTCTGGAGCAGAGAGTTTTTGTAACAGGATTCTTTGTAGATGAAGATGATGATGGTATATAAATGTCCATATATAATCATATATACATACTATTATTAGATACATAGTTTCTTGGCCTGGGAGCCTTTCCATTTCTTTGCATTGCATGTTTCACCAGTCATGTTGTCAGTTGCCATTGAGGCTATGTCTCAAGATAATTCATGTATTGTGCTTAAACATTGAATTCGATGACAGTCATAGATTGATACGGATCGTTTCATGTCACCTCGCCTTGCATACCTGGATTCAATCGTTTTGAGTCAACTCGATGGTGCAGATCCCCACTTTCCATAGCTCATGAACCCGTTCGCCGTACCAAATAGGATTCGACGTCAGACAGCTCTTGCGAGCCAAAACAAAGTTGCTCATGATTGCGGGAAAGCATCCCTTTGCTTTACCTTCCCACAACTCCCAAGAACTGTCCATTTTCCTGCAATGTAGCTATAGCTTCATCTGCTTGGTACCTCGAAAAGAATCAATCAATGGATGGTATTCACTTGCATTTTGTTTATCGTTTAAGCAACCAACAACGTCAACAACAACAACAACCGACTCTGGTCAGATTTGTTCGAAATCCTGAACGGCCGCGGCTCAAACAGTGGGGCTTTTCGGCCCTGGGGAGTTGCCCCAGGCGGCCCAGGCTTCCCCCAGCTGGATATGCCAGGAGAAAGCAACATTAGCTTAAATATGATCAGTTTTACTACATGTTTAGTAGTATGTTGTAAGATTTGTATCACGATCAATCGGATCTACTTCTCATAAATGAACATATTGTACCTTTGGGTACTACTTGTACCATCATCTATCAATCATCTTTCCAATATATCATCAAGACCAATGCCTAGGATTACTGCAGTTAAAGACTATTCAATACCATTTTGTGACCATCAACATGTTACCTCAATTTCTACCTTAAGGTTACAACCCCAGGCCACCTTGACGGGTTGTGGCGCCATGAGCAATGCGCCAAACAGCGATGTGCAGAGCGATGTGAGGGTGCGGTTCCAGTAGGGACAAGGTTGAAGCTTTGGTGTTGTTTTTTTTCACCAAGAAAAAAGCATGTTGATACATGTCTATATATATATATATGTGTGTGTACGCATATATGCACATCATTCGAATATGTATCTATTATCATATAATAGAAATATGATATGATAATATGTATACATAGTTTTATGGTCCATCCCCAAATGGATATGGAGTATGGTGCGACCAATGCTTGATAGCTTTTTATTAGTTGGAAAAAGTTACTTCGGGGAAGTTGGTTGGATTGCAGCCTTGTACTTGGATGAACATGCCAAAAACATGAAAGACACCAACAATTCCAGCAAATCATTTTGGCAAGAAGTTGTTGTTAAAGTTCTGTGTATATGTTCAAGATAATGAGGGATTTTCCCAACAAATCCCATAACCAATCCTCCAAAAATGGGAGGATTTCACCAAAAAAACATGTCATCTGGATCAGGCTGGAGGGACAACTGCCACGCCGGCGCCCACGCCTTTAGATGTCGAGGTCGCCAAATTTGTTGGTGGAGAACTGATGGAAGGGATACATATATTATATGTATATATTTTTTATATTTATATATAGACATATGATAAATGATAATATTGGTGGTTTCATTTGTGAAAAAGGGGATCAGTGGATATGTTTTTGATAATTCATGATAATTTTGATGAAAGCCAAAAAAAAAAAGTTTACCAAATTCCCAGCGAGCCATGAGGCTTTCGCCAAAGGGAGTGAGTCACACCAATCCCAGATTCTAACCTTTTCCAACTTAGGCAGAGGGCGCAGATGGCAACCAGGGTGAAGAAAGCCCGGACACCCGCGACGGTACTTTGCGTCTCAGCCGCAATACTTGATGGATAGCCAATAGCCAGAGACTTTGCCAGTCACAAGCCCCCAAAGCCATCATTTGAAGTTACTATGTCACCAACAAAAACAACAGATACTGCTCAAGACTGGTGGTTTCAAATATCCGTTGATGATCCAAAATGGCTATAAAACCTTGTTCGGGGGGGTGAAATCACCCACCAGAAACGTTCTTTCCAATGACCAGCTGAGGATCTCCTTTGGAATGCCTCTGGAAGCTTGCCATGTCCTGGTGCCGTCAATGGAAAGTCCAACACTCTCCCGCCATGGCGCAGTGAAGCGCAATAGTAACAATCATTGTGATACTATGTGATACACAGTGATACTCATGATAATGACAACAGTCACAATGACTATACTAAGAATCATCAGTTCTTGGAAGGTGAGGCTGAGAATCATCCTTGGATTTGGGCAATGATATCACAGTCCCTCAACGGGTTCACATGTTTTCTTGTTGTTTGCCTTTCCACACTCAAATCAAATGGCACCTAGGTCGTGTTTTCGGTTTTTGCTCAGCCGATTCTATCTGAGGAAGATCGCATTGCCAAGCGGGTGACCATCCAAGTATTTGTGCTGGCAGTGTCCCTCGCGGCGTTTTCTGTCATCCATTTCATTGCGACGCCTGTAGCAATTTGAGGGTATGGCGCCAGCATGGCCCTGGGGTAACTGTTAATGAGCCACACAATTGGTCATTTTACTGGAATTTATCCATGGGTCAAATCGGTCAAATCGAACCGGCTAATGTGCCATGATTAAGCGATGAAGCACCATCTAACAGCTATCTTGTAGTGGATGATTTGACCTCTATAGAGTGCTAAGCCATCAAAGGATGGGCTGAAGTGGCAAATAGTAGGGGGCAAACTGATTCGAATCCGACAATGGATAGCGAGCGATTGATATTGACGTCAATGGGCAGCTTTCGTGCCTTGTGGGGGAATCTGACCTGGTAACAACAGAGCTTCACCAGCAGCCGGAATCCTTGAGCATGTTGTTGCACTGTTCACAGCCCAGAGGGATACAGTTGTCGTCCAGGAGCCCCATCTCAAATTCCAGATCCATGGGATGGGATAGAGAACCGCAGTAGCCTCAAAGTTCATCAGAAATGCGATACCGAAGGCACAGATCAACAGCTTGTGCCCACTAGGCTCTCCCTCCTCTGCTCTCCCTCTGCTGAGCATGATCCCTGCATTGGATGTGACCCTGCAAGGACTCTGATGATGGGGAGCTTCGAAACAAGTGTCTTGCATTGTCTTGCTATTTTGACACATCATGCCTGGTAGTTCTCTGCAATGGATCCTTTTTGTGGAAAGTTCAGAAACTCATGCGTGGCGAGGCTCTTTGATTCATGGGTAAACTCTTAAACCAACTCTCTTTGAAGAACCCCACGGTTCAGGAGTCGGGCGACCCTTCACTGGGATTTTAAGCAAGGGAGAGTCATCGGAGAACAGGCGGAGAATTCAGGAGCCAGCTCCAGTGAATCCTCGCAATTTTGGTTGTTGATACCGTATGAGTTGTTTGCGCCAACCAAACCATCCGTTGGCTCAAGCTCACCCTGAGGCATGGAGAATCCTACAGGTGCTCCACCAAGTCGTCGCATTTTTTTTTGTGGGGTGAGGGGTGCTCCATGTGGCTGAACCAGATGGCTCGGTTGGCTCAGTTCTTATCCCACAGACATGACCATTTTTATGAGAATTCCTCGAGGCCTAGATTTCTTTTTAGAGTCCAAACAGTCAAATTTGGTCGCGTTTGAAGGGCGGCATTAAAGCCTGCCCCATATTTTTTTTGGAATCTGGATGATGAAGCGCAGCATAGCTGAGCTGATTGGTTCAGATTGCTCATTGTTCAGTGGTTCCTAGCAGGTGGTGTGGTCTACAGAACCAACCGACTCTGGGCTGATATGGCAAGCCTCATCATTGAGTTGAGCATCCCCATGGCAGGCTGGAGTTGGTGAAGATGGTGAGTTTTCTGGGAAAGTCTTAGTTGTGATGCCCCAAATATCCTGGTGGTTTATAATTAGATAGTCATACTAACTGCTTCAATGATCATATTGGAGATATGAGTACTATTAGAATCTCAAAGTGGGAACAGCTGTCAACCAGCGCCAAGCAGTAGAAGGGGGTAGCAGTTTTCAGCACGAACCCTCCTTGGGCAGTCATAAGTCGTCGGAAACATTACAAGCTGAATCAATCTGACATAATTCCATGGGACGGTTCACCAGCGCCCAGCCAGGGTACTTGGGAGCTTTATACCACAACCGCCAGCTGACGTGCTGTTTCTGCAGCTGCAACCTCTTCTTAGTCTTTGCCTCCTCATGGCATCTTGAATGGTGCAAGAAATTTGAACGTGGCGTTGCGATGCGTTGCGTGTTTTTGAAGCTCATGGAATGCCCAAAGCAACTGTAAATGGAAAGGCTCGGGGATACGGCCTAAAAAATGGGTGCCTTGGTTGCTTTCCACCCAGCCAAAGATTTGGTGAACCTTGTCACATGGGCGACACATCCATCAGATCATCTCCATGACGTGGCACCAAAGTCTGTGAAGATTCCGTGAAGCAGATCCGAAGATTCCTTAGCTGATCTGAACTGTAAGGACATTTATGACTCTTGCCTTTCGGCAGCGAGAACTGGCTGGAAAGTGCGACCTGGAAGCTGAAGAGCAGAACCGAGCACTCTGCTATATGTGGCTGGACCGAGGGGTGCCTTTCCAGCGGCGACTTGAGCCCAGCTCAAGTTAAGAATCGGAGCACTTTGAGATACCCCAGTCTGAGAAATCGCACAATACTTGCATTTGCACATTCAGTCAGCTAATGTCAGCCTCCCATTTTCAATCGCAAGAGGTTTACAATGGTTTACACACGTATATCCATGTTTCAGCTGGCTAGTTTTTGCTCATATCATACAAATTTCTTGCTGATGGACCATCCCAAAAAATACCCTGAAGGACGACGGTGCTCACAAGATTCTTGGTTGCCAGGGTTGGTGTGAATTGTGAATTGAACCCGTGAGAATCCAATTGCACAGTAAACAATTGACATCAATTGACACTTAAATGCAGCGGCAACTGCGATTTAATCCAATGAATCGTTTGATCATGATCTGAATTCCACCATTCTTGATCATAATATGTTCAACACAAAGCTTGACCCCCCCAAAACCGTCAGGAATCGTCATGAACTAAGGTTGTCCGCGGTTGTTTTGCTTTAAAGTCGATGTGATGCAAACGGATAATCAGGTACATCAGGGAGAACATCCGAGCTGAAACAAACATCGAACATCCCTGGTTGTTTCAAGTTTTGCATACAGTAGGTGTTTCCTTGGCTCATGGCCGCCTTGAGAAATCCCATGACGACAGATTCTTTGACTGGAAGGTTGCAATCAGTAGGTTTTCCCATTTCCTTTCGAAGAGAACAAAGCAACCGGAACAAACGTGGTTGCGACTGACATCTCCAAGTTTTGCTTGGGAAGTGTGATAATTTCGTTTGACTCGTTTGCAAAATGTTTCTTGTTTGCATCTCCAACGTTGGTCTTCCTCCAACCTCCAGTTCGACTTGGGGGCGCTTGAATCCGCTGTGGCAATTTCAACAGACCCAGGTGGGTCTTCATTGGGGATGTCATTTGCAGTGTGATTCTGTCCTGCTGCGCTGCCATGGCTAGCCACATGGCGATGGTGGGGGTTTGCTTTGGGGCTCAATCACCTGCATGTAAACCGGATGGGCATCCAACTGATGGATATTGATGGTGGATATTAATTGATGATATAGATCTGATATCATGATTCATATCTCACCATATCTCACCCATCAAAACATGGGGCGTATTCAATTCTAGGTGTCATGGTGATGCAGGCTTTCGGATGGGCATATTGTGGGATGGGGATGGGGATGGCTTTGGTGTTAGTCCTGCACCAAAGAGTTGTGTACCCATTACTGTGGCTTTTGCAGCCAAGAAATGCACCTGTCAATCATCCCAAATTTTGGCGGCTTGACCAGGGTCATTCCCCCAATTTTTCTTCGGTGAAACCGCATGGTTTGTTGGTTCATGTTGGTTCAAAATAGTCGCATACGGTTGAATATTAGTGAAACTATATTACCTGTATGAATTGTGATGAATGCAGATGATTCTGGATGAACTTTCAGGACTTGTTGCTTTTGTAGCCATCGAGATGGGCGTTAGTTCAACGTGGCCTGAGGTATCCGACTCTTTCACAAGCTGTCCAGGGAACCCCCCAACATCGAGTCCACCCCCGTGGTTGGCGAGGCACAGCGGGAAAACCACCTGCTGGGCACGTTCTTTGACTTCAACATGGGTGCAAAATTGGTGCAAAAGGATAAAAAAGGATGAACCATTGTAAAAAGCCAGCTTAAAAATCTGATTTGATTTGGGATTTTAGGAGACCTGGCCTGCCGGCAGGTGGTGCGACTGCGAGCACCTTGGCTGAAAACAAGATGGACGATGCGGGTTGGGTGCATCATGCGCATCATGGCACATCTGAGAATCCAGCGACGTGGTCCAATATGTCATATGCCCTCCTAACCCATGACACATGGGTCACATGTAGCTATATGACCTTTGGCTTAGTGTCAATGCTTCAACATTGGTTGTTGGCCAAGGAGAACACTCCGTTGACCAGGGTGGCGAACCAAGGAAGCAGCATCGCTCCCAATGGCCATGACTGCCCGTTGATGTGGGAGATAATGTATGATCGCAGCCCCAGGCATGCGAAGAACATAGAACCGTTGGGATTACTGGGTTCCAAATATGTTCCAAATAATAGGTGTCATCATGCCATAGGTTTCAATAGGTTTCAATAGGCTGCCATCGTCATGCTATCCGAGCTATCCACTTCCTTTTTCCTGTCAAGACAAGCTGGACAAAAACTCCATGGAGTGGCCCAGCATCGCATCGCCGCCAAGAGCCGCATGACTCGCATGACTCGCATGACTCATGTAGTTTCTTGCCGAAACCAATGATTGTATGATTACCTTGTGGATCCTTGTGGTTTGGGTTGGTAGTCTAGACATCACAGAATTACTTAAAATTTGGTTGAAACAAATGGAACCCTAAAGTCATGCTATAGATATTCTCAGTGATCTTTCTGCAGGAAGTCGCGTTGTACAGCATCGACCGCGCTTCGAACGTCTTGACCCCACCTGCGGATGGCACCCCAACACCAGGCCAGATCTGCAGGTTCTCAGACCAGTCCCACAGGGCTGCGATAATTTCTTTCCCAATTCGATCTGTTCATTTTGGGGTCACACATCGAAAACAGAGATTCGAGTCGCGCAAGAGTAGATGTAAAGTATATACCAATGACTACTAAATTGTGGCTCCGTCGATACACAAACGACTTGATCTGTGCCCCAAAATTGCAAACCCCATTCCAACCTGAGGGTTATATACCACTTTACCTATATTACCTATAAAAAAAGGCAAGAGAAAAAGATACCATCCCCATCAAAGAAGGCAATTGACGGCTTCCTCTAGTGGAATTGCAGCTTTTTCCATTTACACAAGGTGATTCTCCTCCACAATTATTGCGCTTTTTCCCAATGATGAAACAATAACACTCTTCCATTCTTAAAGCATTTGAAATGTTTACATATGATGTATATGTTTTATACCAGTAGTACCGCACAAGGCGGTGGCGGAAGTTTCAGGAATAGCAAACTATAGGAAAGGTGAGTTGCTGTGAATGATGGATGGCAGAGCGAACNGACAAGTGGTTGGAGCGTCGGCCTATCTATCTGTCTATCTATCTGCCTGCCTAACTAACTGACTAACTGACTGACTGACTGACTGACTAACTAACTAACAAACTAATTAACAAACTAACTAACTGACTCACTGACTAACTGACTAACTGACTAACTGACTAACTGACT
>BGPT01000346.1:180730-195662 GCA_003297045.1 Symbiodinium sp. clade C Y103 | reverse complement strand
TTTCTCATCTCTGATCTTCTCACTTCTGACTTTTCTCACCTCTGCTTTTCAACTGTCCATATTGTCGGAAGTTTCACTTCTAAACTTCCTTCGATAAAATTTATACATGATATATATAAATATAAATATATTTATATTTATATTTATATACATACATATTATACTATATATAACTATATATATATATATTGCATATGTCTTATCTATAGCATTTTACGGTGTTTTAATATTCCCATGTTATTTCCACTTTATTCCCCTCAGCTGTTCTCGCCGCAGTTCGCGCCTCCGTCCCTCGAGCCAGCATCGCCTCCACTTTGCCGCGAGCCTCGGTGCGCATCGAGTTGGCACCAGTGGAAGTTGCGGAGGACGAATACTGAAAACCCATCTGTTTGGCAAATCTGAAAGCCTAGCTTTGAGATCTTTGAGCCTGGGCTTGTCTGAAAAAATCTGGGCATTTTTTTCACCCCAAAATCCATCAAAATCCATGGTTTATGATTATTATATACATCATCACATTACTGTAGCACGGCAATTTCGAGGTCTTCACCAGTTTTGGACAAACCCAAAGTTCAGGATTTTTTGAGAACCATCCGATGAATGGTGGGGGTTTAAAGCAATGATAAATCACAAACATGGCAGAACTGGATTTGCAAAACAATAGGAAACAATCTCAAGCAACAACGACATATATTTCATTAATTAGACGGCTTCAGAGTATTCGAATCATTGATCCATCGCATTCAGGGCATTAATCTCCTAGTTTCAAAAGAGCTATGTAAATGAAGAACCACCGGAACACCCCAGGTGCCAAGAATTATGGGACATATCCCCCGATGTTTGATAGCAAAAACTTGGAACAACATGTGTACAAACAGCAAGGTTTCCCGTACAATGTCCCTAGAAAACCATTAATAAAAAAACTAGTTTGGATGGTTTCAGCAGAAGGCTGAGCAGGTTTCATGGACCTTTTGAAGACTTGTTCAACCAAAACGCAACGAACGGCAGGAAACTCTTGCCATGTTGAATTCCCAACCACCACCCAACAACATGCCAGTCTTTCGCTGTTTGCTGTTGTTTGAGTATGAATCTTCTGACTCTGATGCTTGTGTAGGAATCAACGGAAATCTGGATGGTGTTTTCAAATCGTCCATAGTCACACACGCACCAAATCGGATTGATTCACCGTCAACAAAGAATGATGTGTGATGGGAAAGTAGTGTTACGAATGATCCATTTGAAACTACATTTTGTCACTGTATCCGGAACAAGTTTGAGAAAAGAGAAAGGTGATGATAGGCTAATGATAGGTGATGTTGTTATCCCCATTGGAATCCCATCAGATCGGAATCCACCTGGGCCATATCCAGATTCCATCCTCAGCAAATCTGGAAGGTCCAACCGTAGCTTATGAAGGATGCAAAATGCATCATCTTCACTGGCCTTGATGCCTTTCTTTGATCTTTGGAGATCCCAAAAGTGTTTCAGCAGTTTTCCACAAATCGAGAATATATCCTGTGTCATCATCAAATTGTTTGACCAAAATCAATAAGCCTGGTTGGCTCAGTGTTTTTCGTGTTGAAGCGAACTACACTTTCAGCAACTTCAAGACCTGGATGAATCCGAAATACAAAGATTGGCTTTCTTGAAAAATGCCACAGATCATGAGCCTATTGGATCTATTGGGATCTCCAGAGTGTAATCGTGCTACAGTGGCTTTAACTCTCAAGCTTTCCGAGTAAGCAGGCAGTTCTACCCTACCCTTCGAACTTCCGCACAGCTGTGTGCTGCAGAACATATGCTTTTGATCCAGAGACTTTGATGGATTTGATGGCCCAGAAGTCAAAGAATCCAGACAGCAACAGTTTGATTGAAGGAACCCAAGGAACCCTAGAACATGGGATTACACCCCACGCTGCAAGCAAGCTTCAAGCCGGAGACGCTGTAACTCGCCGTCGGGAAATCTGGTGCTTGACGGTGGAAAGACCATTTTTTTCTGCCACGCGAGAAAATGTGCATGTTTCGCTGTAGTCTATGGTGCCCACAACAATGGAGAAGCTTGGGACCCTACGATTTTGTTTGGGCTTTGTAATAGGTTCAAATTGCCCTTGCACATTCCACGATAAAAGGTCCACGCCGTGTAATCCAATGAACATCCAATGACAACGACCAGGATAAGAACAACCTATAACAGATGGTCTTCGACATTCTTCGACATTCTTCGACATTCTTCGACCATATTCAGCCCACAGATCTGCAGCCATTTAGGACACAGCAGATTCACCAAGTCCCCAAAAAGATAGAAAAAAGAACCGCAAACGATTGTATTCAGCCTATAGATGCTATATGAATCTATATGATACTAGGCATATGATACTGTAGATCTCAACAGATGAGACAAATGAGAGGCCACCAAGTTGAAGCCGAGGCCTTTCTGGCCTCTTCCGTGCTGGCAGAGGCCACCAGGCAGGGATTTTGGCTGGTCTAAATGGGTCGGGATTTTTGATTCCAGTTTCAATTTGATGTTTTAATATGATAGTCATCGTTGTATTCATTGTTTTATGTGTTTGCTATAATAAAATGTTTGTCTTGTAGGTGATGCTTGGGGGTTCATGTAGGGGTCCGCCTGATTTGGCTGACCCTGGCAGTTTGGACAATCATGAAATGACTAAGGGATCTGGAGTTGTAATGAGTTGTAAACCAGGTCATCATGAGGCAAGATATGACGATTTACGCGACCATTTGGAGAAATGTGAACAAGAGCAAAGTGATGATATGGTCATTGCTGGGATCGCGAGTGACTGATGCTTTGGGAGGGAGGTTATCCACCTCCCACCCCAAAACTGGACCAAGCACTCCAAGTGAACCCCATATGCCATGAGCAGATGGTCAGTTCACCCCCGTTACACAGGTCGGACTGCAGCTTTGTCACCATTTTATTGTCAGGGCCGCCCAGTTTGGAGGCTTCAGTTCTACCCAGGTTTGTCTTGCAATAGTTTACCATAGTTTGTTTCTTAAAGTCTTAAATAAACCTTCAAAAAGGGAATGTATTCTTGGGTTAGCACATCGTAACACGCGAAGGTTCTATGTTTCGTCGCCTCACTTAGAACACACCATTGTATGATAGTCATGTACGAGTGAACATGAGGGTTTGAGCCATCAAAGTGGGGGATGACCAGCAAGACACGAGAGGGTGTAAGTGTTTACCATTGAAAATTGGAGTTTAACCCATAAAAAAAGATCAAAAACCATCAAAACATGTGGAATTTTGCCAAGGTCCGAGGATTTCCTTCCCTGTTCTGTGGCCTTGGTACGCTCCATCCGTCAAAGCCAAACTGTGCACGAGGCATGGCATGGCGGGAGATGATCCTGTTGCAGTTCTGTTTTGATGCTGAAAAGGAAGATGTCTACAGGTCCATCATTGTTCATCTTAACTTCTCGTAAGTTTTTTGGACTTGTCTTTGTTTACTTTGTATTAATCAACCTGCCATGCTTCTTGGATTGTGATCTCCCTCAGGTCTCTGGTGTTTATCTTCATCTTTCTCCCCTCTTCAATGGAGATGGTTATCAGTGATTATCAGGTTTATGTTCGATGTATCCATGATAAAAATTGGCTGTGTCCAGTTGAATGATCGAAGTTTTCAGACCATCTCCACAGGTCACGGCTCTAGTCCTTCCGGAAATCTCCCAAGATGCGCGTGAGCAGCTTCTGGAGGTGCGCCGGGTCATTTGGAAACCTGGACCCACAAATGGCTGGTCAAGCCGCCAATTTTGGGATCTAAAATTGTCCAAATTTTGCAGGGTTGATATTTCTTGACGAATGCCCAAGTGGCATCATTCTTGCCCAAGTGGCATCATTTTTGAAATGGCCACTAAAGTCCGGTAAAACGTATTTGGTGGCTTCATTTGAGACTGCAAGAAAGTCAGAAAGATAGGCTTAGACACTACAACCAACTCTGGAATTTGACCAGGGAGAAACTGTCACGTATGGAACAGCAATGGCCACAGCTTGGTGATTTCATGGTGATTTTCAGCTTTCGGATTTCCGGTTGGACCAGGCTGGAGCTGATCAAGTGGTAACTGCGCAGGCGTATCCGTCTTGGGGCCTGACACTGAAGTCCATGGCTTTCCCGAAGTTTTGATCATCGTTTTCGGCAGAATTCTAAAACAACTGCCATGAGTTGCCATGAATAGCCACTGGGTCACATTTCAGAAGCCTTCACTGGGTCTGCACCCCAACTGTTTTGTGTGCTTTCTGTACCAAGGCATGCATACCAGTGATCTCATAGCCTGAGGTTTTTCTTGAACGGTTCTTAGTGGGATGATGAATGATGCATTGTATACCATACTCTACTCTATTCTACTATATTGTACTGTACTGTACTGTACGATACTATACTATAGTATACTATACGATACTATACTATACTATACTGTATAGATAGATGGATAGAGACATAGATAGATGGATGGATGGATAGATAGATAGATATTTGTATACATATAATATGTGTGTGTGCGTCTATGTTAAACATACATGTTTTCACTCGTTTTTGAGATGCAGTAAGAGGATGTAAGATGCAAACACATGATCAGTCTTCGTTTCTGGCCATGGGATGTGCTTCCGAAAGGAGATCCAGAATCCCAATGAAGTGGTGCCGGGCTGCCCAGCGTTAGACCTTACCATCAAGCTCTGCAGGATTGCGGGCTTTGTTTTATTGTTATTTTGAAGGGTGTTCAATCCACAGACCTGGAAAACATATCAAGAAGATACCCTCCAGAGGTGCCGTGGTTCTAGAAGTTTGCGACAAGTTTCTGTCTTGGAAGTTGCTGCCCTTCCAGGCAGTACCAGGCATTTGCCAAGAACTATGCCATTTTGAGGGTCCGGGGCCAACCGTGGAGGGTCTTTGCAGTCAAGTGTGGTCAATGAGGATCTTTGTTGTTCAACAAGCCGACAGGGGAACATCTTCGTCTAGCTCAATCCAAATACCAAAAGCAACTAAAACATCTTTGCTGGTTCGAAGTTCATGTGACTTTTATTTATTCCTGCGCTTGTTTGGACCATTGCAATCAACAGTTCTTATAGAAAAGTGACCCTCAAAGCTTTGTTGGATTAAACTTGGCTTAAACCCCACCTGGAAGCCTCGTTGAGGTCTGCGGATACACTCCATTACACTCCCCAGCTTTGAATTTTTTTCACAAGCCATCCATCCGGGTCGCCCAGGTCTGGCAGCTTGGAGAGTTGACCCAGAAAGCCTTTCATCGGGCAGCGCCTGGGCGGAATTCCGGGGAATGTCGGAATGTCTTAATGAAAGTTTTGAAAACAATGAGAATGAGAATGAGATACAATAAGATACAATAACATAGAGACACATCATTGGATACACTCTATTCACTACATGTGTCACTCTGTATCATCCGCTATCTAGATTTATGACCGACAAACAATCATAACTGTGGTTGCGACGTGAGCAGCCGCTCTAAATTCAGGACCCTTGATGAGTTCCATTTTTGGTTTGCTCACTTAGGTCTATATGGACAGTGACATGGCAGCGGATTCCCAGACGGCTGTGCAGAATCAATGTCCCAACTGCATAATTTGGCATTCTGTAAATGTTTATCAGTGGCCGTAACCTGCATCAAACGCTGCATTGGGCCATATCTGGCATTGTCGACAAGCCGTGACTAGAAGGGTAGTCTTGGAAACACATCAAGATGGTCAAGATGGCCTGTAGTTCAAGGAGTCAACAAATTTGGGTTACAACACATTGCAACTGCAGCTCCAATACGCTTTCGGATAGTTCTCGTTCCGGATTTTGTGGCATTTCACCGAGATCATGACCAAGAACAGCGATCACCTTTGTGATCAGCCAGAACTGTCGGCCGCCCGGGATCCTAAGAAACCGTCAGCAGAAATCCATGTGGAAGTCATGATGTCAATGATATGTATGCCATACACCTATACTTTGTATAAACAAGCAACGAAGTAACTAGGAAAGTGACATAGCAATAAGTGAACAATGGTGAATGAATCTATATGTGTATCTATTGATGCCTACTGGATATGAGTATGGTTTTCCCACGTATGGTTTGTCAGATCTGCGATTTAGATCCAACACATGATTTGAACTCTCAAAGTGCCATGTGGTGATTCGGGGTGTGACATCAATGAAAATGCTGACTTGCCCGATGGACTACTTTTTCTTCCCCTGTGATCCATTTGACTATCAATTAGCACCTGAATACCCCCCACCAATAATCTGAACAGCCTGAACACCCGATTATCAATTTTGACCATTTATGGTGAGATCCATCCCCAATCCTACCCAGCAACTTTTTCGGATCTTTGGATTTGGGCCATTTGGGCTTTGATCTTTGGCTTCTTCATACCCTGCCAATACTGTTTGCATCATTTTGCATGTGGAAAATGGCAGGGCACCGAGTTTGTCAATCGCTTGATCTTCAGCCAGAAGAGGGGTTGAACAATACCCAGCTAGACATTAGTTGTCCCATTTGTTTCTAAAAACCTAATTATAGGCTTCCCATCATCTTCAAAATCCAAAAGTTTTACATTCCCATTCCCATTTATCTTACGGATTTTGCCATTTTTAAGTTTACTATTTTTACGGGATTTGATCTTTCCCACAACTAGCTATCAGCCGAAATCCGTCCAGTTGCAGGCCCGTGACTTGGCTAGTACCAATGAGGCGCTGCACCGAAGAAAACGAGACTGATCCAAATGAGGCATGGACTAAAACTATATCGATATATAATATATTGATATATAGTACCACAGATTCTTAGTGCAAAATGTTTGGCAGAATTGTTGGTAAATGGCTTGTAAATACTTGATGGTTGGTATCAAAATGGTATCACAAATGGTCAGTAAAATGTTTGATGGAATGAATGGTAAGTGGGTGGAAAGTGGATGATACATCCCCACATATCCCGGTAGGGGAAGATATGCCAGGTGCCAACCACCAACTTCAGTTGGATCATCGAAGTGGTCGGTTGGGGAGGGCCATGTCTTTGAAATACCTCGTTCTACCGCAGCTGTCAAATAGCAAAGTTCGAAAAAAAAAACAACAACAACATGTTTTTGAAGGGCAATTTGGAGTAATAGTAAATAGTAATGATGCGCGTCATAGTACAGTAGTACAGGAACCACAAAGCAGGTCTGATTGGTTTTCAGACATATGATGGCAAGATATGAAATTCTCAACTGTTTTCAACTTTGATCCTCTGTGGGTCAACTGTCCAGCACGCAGATTTCAAACCAACGAGGGCAATCGTTCCAACCCCCCGGCTGTGTGCCATGGGGGAAGCTTCAGAAAGTGGCAGGGAGCAGAACGAAGTGATCGATGTTGAAGTCATCACTTTGCAGGGAAAGAGATTCAAAGTTAGCGATGTTCCTTGACTCGTAATTTGATGTAATTTGCATATGTTGGTTTGCCCCACAAGATGGGATCCAGTGCTGTTCCTCACAAGTAGTTTTCAATTGGTGGTCAAAAAGATTGGACCCCCAATTTGCATGGTTTTAATACATTCTAACCCCACTGACTTGATCCATAATGGTTTCAAGCCACCCTGGACTCTGCCGATTTCTCAGCCAGGTGCCGATTTCCATGTTGGGGCGCGATTTGCGCCGGATGATCTGTGAACGGCTTCCAGGGAAGACCGGTGCACATGTGGTGGTGCAGCACGGGTCATCTCCATTGTCGTTGAACCAAACTCTGGTACAACAAGGAATTGTTGAGGGTGGCTGTGTGTCCCTGACCTGTGTGTATGTTCCAGTTAATGTCGCTGCTGCTTGGCGCTTTCTCAAGGGATACCAGGTGGACGAGGAGGAGTTTTCCTTGCATGGAGTGACGCAACTTGAAGGAATCCAATCAGCAGATCAGCTGATGCGGTTGCCAAACACTTTGAAAAGCTTGGCTTTCGCAGATGGTTTTGCTGACCCCTTGGATCTAAATATTTTACCAAGCAGTCTGCAAAGTTTGACTCTTCCGGATGAGTTTGATCAGAGCTTGGATCATGTCAATCTCCCTAGTGGCCTTCGAAACTTGACCTTCGGCCAACTTTTCAACCACAGAATAGATCATTTGACCTTGCCATCCAGCCTTCAAGACTTGACCTTTGGATGGAATTTCAATCAGAGCTTGGATCATGTAGAGTTCCCAGGTGCACTCCAGCGCTTGTCCCTAAGGGGTGACTTTAATCAGAGCATGGACCAAGTGAAGTTGCCCCGTTCCTTGCTCAGCCTGCACTTCAGTCCCATGTTCAACCACAGCATGGATCACGTGAATTTGCCAACTGGTCTTCAAAGTTTGACCTTTGGCACCCGATTCAATCAAAGCCTGGAGCCTGAACATTTGCCAAGTGGTCTGCAGAAGTTGACTTTGGGCGGGAGGTTTGACAAGACCTTGGATCAGCTCAAGCTACCAGCGTCCCTCCAAAGTTTAACCTTTGGTGCTGAGTTCAACCAACCCATTGATGAGTCCAAGCTGCCCAGACTGCAGAGCCTAACTTTTGGTGATGCCTTTGACCAACACTTGGCGCTTGGGAATTTGCCATCCAGCCTCAAGAGCTTGAGCTTTGGCGATGAGTTCAACCAGCCATTGGACCCAGGAGTGTTGCCCAATGGCCTACAACATTTGGCCTTTGGCAAAGAGTTTAATCAACCCATGGAGCAGGTGAATTTACCCTCCGAACTCCAAAGTTTGGTCTTCGGTGATCGATTTAACCAAGCTGTATCTGAGGTGCAGTGGCCAAGCGGCCTGAAAACTTTGACCTTTGGGAGCCGCTTCAATCAACAGCTGTCTCAGTTGCCACAAGGCCTGCAGTCATTGACTTTTGGAAACATGTTCAATCGCACATTGGATCAGATTCAGCTGCCCGATAGCCTTGAGACTTTGATCTTGGGTACCCTGCATAACATCGTCATGGAGAGCGTGGTTTTACCCTCTGGTCTCCGTCACCTATCCTTTGGCCATGGCTTCACTCGAAAGTTGGATGGAGTGAAGCTGCCCCCAGGACCGCCCAAAGAGGCTACCAGTGGCATATCAGTGGCTACCAGGGGTATCATGATCCATTTTAGGAACCCATGTAGCGACTAGCTTTCTTTCAATGTATGTATTTTTTGGGAAGGGGATGGCTTTTGTGTGCTCCAAGGGTAACCTTGACCAGGACTGCAGAGTCTCTCCTTTGGAGCCCTCTTCGTTCATTTGGGGACGGTGAATCTGCCAAATGATGACCTGGAATTGCAGCGAAATCTTGTGCCGCGGAATCCCCCTACCCAACTTGAAGCGATTGAATCTGGCCTTCCCGTGGTTCATCGGCGACCTGAGTGCCTGGGATGCACTAGACTTGTGCCCCAGTTTTTGAAACCTTTGGATCATTACCATTGGACGGTTTTGTTGAGTTGTACGACACATACCCGAAAGGGCCAAAATTCTTTTCGAAACCTTGAAGAAACAGGGGCCATGGGACGCAATTTTGGCATAGAAGCCATGCCGGATAACCTTAGATTTTTTTCCCTGATCCTCAATCGAAAATCCTTTGAAACTCAGAGACTTCCACTATGTTCCAATACCAAAGGGGAGAGAATCGGGTTCGGACCCTGTCCCTGAAAAATACCTCGTAGAGTAGAGTTTCATCCATGTTTGTCAATCCCAACGAAACAGCCAAGTCTTGTTGGTTGCTTTTGCTTCCAAAACCCGGTGATACCAAGCAGCCAAGGTCAAATCGATTTGCCGATCCATCTAGGCGAGCTCCTTTGTGAAGGTCTCTTTGTGAGCTGCGTCGAGCCCTGATGGGCGCCGCTGTGTGCGAGCAAAACAGGAAAACCTTGCTGATGGTTGGAAGATGTTGGAAGGAATCTCCAGAGGATTGGCCAATTCTTGGGGGTTCATCCTTGTTCCGAAGGTGAAGCCAACTCTTGAGATAAAACCACCAGTGGCTTGACACTTTCTTGCAAACCGCTGAGATGCATTTTCCCTACAGCAACATGATGCAACATGTTCAAATTGCGGGGCACCCAAGGTGGCTGCAAGACTTTTTCCCCCCTGTTTTCAGCAACATTGTCCCACCTGGCATGCCATCAGGCGGAGCTTCACAGTGAGGATTTCAATGCGGGTCTCATGGTTTTGAAACCCAGTGAGGCTCAGCGTCCGGATCGGATGTTGGTTACGTGGGTTGGATCGGAGAGGGTGTTGCAACAAATGTTTGACATGGCAACGGTATGGGTAAAAACTGCTACCCGGTAGCCCTATTTTCGGTTGTTGAATACTCAATAATACTGACATAAACACTGACATGCGTCCGAAACTGTGACCCCTGCAGCCTGAAAGTTTGACTCTTACCTACATTTCCCAATTAGAGTTTTTACAATGGGCTGCGGTCACTGGATGAGCAAAATGATGCTTCGAGAGCGGAGTTCAGTTGGATGGACATCACAACCACATCAACCACCAACTTCGTTCCATCTCCAGCCATCTCCAGGCCACCTTTCAACGCCTCGTGCAGCTGGCTCCACACATTAGCTGCCTGGCAGCAATGCATGACCCTCTGGAAAAACTGGCCCACAAAAAATGGAAGGGGGCACAAAAATTCCAAACGTGTTTACCGGTCCATTTGTGCTTTCAAGTTGGGTTTCGAAATTTGACCTATGCCCAGATTATACCAGATTCAAAATGGGAAGGTTGCTGGTTTGATCGCCATTTTGTGCAACCCCTCTTCAGCCCTCTTCCAAAAGCGATGTTCAGGTCGTAGGACCAGTTTTTTTCTTTGGGACGATGAGCCTCACGATGCCCCCAGAATCACCTGAGGATTACGGAAGCACTGGCAGTCCATCCGTTGACAATTGTACCATGGGTAGAAACCGAATGCAAATGAATCAGGCAGTAGGTACCACTGTAGAACCCGAATGCCGTAGCAATCAACCGTTATCGCCGAAAAGAGGCAGATCCATGGCATAGTCCAGAAGTAAAGTTGCTAACGTGCAGAGCAGATGCAGAACGTCATGGAAAGGGACACTATGTGACACTGCCAAAGCATGTCTCTGTACTTTCTCCTAGTTTCGGTGCTTCCCCACCGCACTTGGCCTTTCTTCAAGGCAGTCCATCTGGCGGCGTGCAGCCTTTGCTGCGTGAGGGCCTTGGAGACAGCTGCCGAAGCAGTTGTTTTCCACGAAGTTCAAAGTCATCCAATGGCGATGCCCTGAGGCGCAGCATTCCCGGACTTTCATCCCTTGGACCACCTGCGGGACAATGTGTGTTGCCCCAGAAAGCCAGCGCTGACTGGGAACTTTCAGCATTGTTGAGCTCAATCGCAATGATGCCCTTTGTTGAGAGCAGGAGGGGAAGATTGGTAAGCACATTCTGTTTATATGATCACAATTCCTTGATCTGATGTGTGGGCCCTTGGTGTGAGGGAAGGATGGCATGTGCGAATGGCATGAATATAAAACTCGTACTATTGCAAGCCCACTGTTTGCGTTGACGTACGCTCTCGGTGGTGGCTTTGCAGAAGTGACGGTAATATGGTTTGTACTTTGGCTCGTACAGTGAATACTTCAAACACTTCAAATTCCATGATCATTTCCAACCAATTTGGTCCTTCCCTTGTTCTAGGTGAATGCACGGCTCTTTGATCTTCTACGTGGTTCATGGCGATTCTCAGAGGCGATTGGTAAAACTCGTGCATTTTGTGCGCTATTTTGGTCATTGATTCGTCTTAAACCATGAAACTCCTCAATCTGTGCCCGGTGAACCAATTTGGGGTCCCCAATCTGGGATTGCAGTGCTTTGAGATTCGTTCCATCCACTACACTGGTCCTTTGAAGTCTGAACCTCAAAGTTGACATGGGGTTGGTTGATTCAAATTAAGGTGGCTCGTGGCCAGTTGGTTCTGCCATGTTGTTGATTTCTCATCAGTGGTCCCAGCATCCCAAATGACCACATGTTTCGGAGAAGAGTAGAAACTGAAGTGAAGAACACTAGCGGCCTAGCATGGCCTAGCTGATGCGCTGATGCCTGCACTTGGTGTTTGCTAAAAAAAATGTTTTTGAGGAGCAACAAACCGTTCCATCTGAGGCCCTGCTTCACTTTGCCCAGCGACTTCGCAGATGAAGACTGGGAGCAGTCGGGATCATGGTGCCAGATTGGGTTCCTCCGAAAGGATGCGGTTCGTTTCATGGTTGATGTTCCACGATGATGCTTCGAACTTGGGCACGTGCCATCGTGTCATGCAGCTCTCGGTGCCAGCCAAACCTGACCATCAGGGGAGAGGCATCTAAAACCGGCCTTATGAAACTCAAGCAGCCTGTGGCTGGCGTTTTGGTTGCTTTGGTTGTTTGGTTACCTGTTTTTGGATCCAAAAGTCAAAAAATCAAAGATGAAATCCAGCCATTGGACATGTAGCCAGCTGAGGCCCATGCGTGTGTGGCATCGCCTCCAACAGGTTGGAGATGCAGAGCCAAGATTCTTGGGGTGTCACCTTGGAACACTAGCTGGATGTGTATGCCAGGTACCAATTAGTGAATAACCATGGTTAGTCCACCATGTTCTTTTTGTATATCCCAATATCCCGGAACTGATGTCACATAGGTCATGTGTCTAGTTGCGAAATGGTTTTAAGTTAAATTAGGTGGGATGCACATCCAATTTTTTGCGAAATCTGTGGCCGGTTCCCCCCATGACTAGCTGAGCAGTCCATCTTGGCCACACCCTGCTCCGTATCCGCAAGACACAAGATCTGACTCAACTTCCGAAATTGGCCGATTCGGCTCAGTTGTTTGCCAATCCGTTTGCCAATCTGCCAATCTGCCATGGCACCCTTGCTGTTGCTGACCCTTTGCCTTGGTGCCCATGCCTTGCGTGACCGCACCACCTCGGCACATCACTCGGGCTCAGGTCCTCAAATGGGAGAAGGATGGAAAAGGTGAGATGGCTTCACCAAAAAATACGATCGAATGTGGGGATGAAATTGACTGATACAACAACCAACAACACGAATATTCGACAGGAAAATGTTCGAACAAGTACAACTACAATCAACAAGAAATGGAGATGGGTCAATACCAATGGGACCATTGGTTGATGAAAACACGAGTCACCCTGACAGCCCAAGAATTGGTAGGTTCATGCCCAAGCGACATCCTCCTTTAACATGTCATCCGAGTGACATCCGCTCAGGTTGTTGATCTCCATCATATCCCTTTCGTAAGTAGGCTGCACATCCATGACCCAACCCCCTGCCAGGAGCGGGGTACAATGCCTCAGCGGGCGACTATGATTGTCCGTGCAACGGTTTCCTGGCCTGAAAGCCTCTGCGGAACAGGGGCTTTTGATGGTCAACTTCTGTGCTAGTTCAATGCAGCTTGGTGTATGGGTTCTTTGGATTCTTACGCCACAGCAAGATTTCCGCGCATCAACTTTCCACGGTTTCCGCACTAGTGGCTACCGGTTCAACACCTCTGCCTTAGGTTTAGCTCTGGAGTCACAACTGGCTCGCATGGCTCCTTGGTTGTGTTCAGTGCTTGATTGCCCTGGACAACTCTGAAGGGGATGGGTTTTGGGAAATTTTGGGAAAGTCCAATTCTCATGTTGGTGCATGGCATGAGGGCATCGGTGGCGGACGATAGGAATACTGTACATGTCTCTACTTTGATAATAGAATATGTATATCGTCTAGACCGTCTAGAGTAATAGGAAGGCAGGTTTTTCCAATGATTCTTCGATTTTTCCATCCCTCTGACTAGGCAGCTGATCCCAGCACTTTTTTGTTTGTGCAGGGCAAATTGTTTCACCAGCCTCTCGATGGCCGCTTCAAAGGTAGCCATTTCCTACGACGAGAAAGGCATCCGATCTCTGGAGAGCTATGCCAAAGAGGTCTTTTCCTGCTCTTTGGCAGCGATGGGTTGAAGTATGAATCTATATGAATCATCATGTTTGAAGCGTGACCTTATTTCATTCCAGATGTGGAGAAATCAATTCTAAAATCCGCTATGAAAACGATTTCTTTGAAGCTTGAAAAAAAACGAGTTCTGAGTGCTGTCAGTGAACCACGGAGCCGACAATGCATGCTGCAACCTGCCAATGCTAAGGTTACAGCTGGAGTGTGCGGGTGCCCATGGTGTCCAGGGTCACAGGGATGACCAGGTTTGAGGTAATGAATCGGTAATGACTGTGAGAGCTTTATACTTTATATTATGTGAATCGGATGTTGGTAGGATCACAGTTGTGGTCCATGTAGCTGTTTGGCTGCAGCTACTTGGATGTTGGCATCCTGTACTGGTTGTATTCTTTGAGTGTCACAGCAGGGTACCGGTTGAAACTTGTGGCCCCTCAAGACATTGTGAGTCCAAGTTCTGAAGGCATCGCTCTCATCCACAAGGACAGGGCACATGCAGAGGTTCCCTGTCGATTGCCGCATTTTGCGCCAAGGACTTCTATTACCATCTGCCAAACAGCAACTTGGTTGCAAGTAGATTATCCTGTGCCTGTGACCCGCGGTGCCCATAGATTCGCTTCTACGGCATCTTGGAATTCAACCAGTGTTTTTCATTGGAGATCCATTGAACTTTTATTGATATCCATTGGATACTTCATCTTGATACACTTCTTGCTATATCTTGATATACTTCTTGGTGAATGTCCCACTGCCAGCGCTGTGGCACCGGAGGCGGCCTCTTCCAACGCGTCCTGGCCAAAGTCCACTGGACGACACCCACGGCCTTCGTGGGGCGCTGCGTTCCTCGGAGATGTAATAGATTGAATAGCAAATGAATGCGAAATATTCCGAAATGGGAATAGAAAAAGAATTGGATTGTTTCTACTACCTGCTAACACAAAAACCAAGGAATTTGTAGGTTAAAATCAAATACCTATGGTATTTGGGAAATGCCAAGGAATTCCTTGGCGGACGAGGAATTGCC
>BGPT01000346.1:132178-180720 GCA_003297045.1 Symbiodinium sp. clade C Y103 | reverse complement strand
CGTTCAAAAAGCGATCAAAACCCGTTCACTATCCGTTCGGGAAGGCAACATTTTGTTGCCTTGTTCTGTGCAATTGTTTGACAAGAAATAGCTGATCATCACGAGGAAAACCCGTTCTGCACAAGGAAAAGGCGTTCTGACAGGTCAATACCTAGGGTATTAGGATTTGCACGACAAATTCCTTGGTTTTTAGGTTACCNGAAAACCCGTTCTGCACAAGGAAAAGGCGTTCTGACAGGTCAATACCTAGGGTATTAGGATTTGCACGACAAATTCCTTGGTTTTTAGGTTACCAGGTAGTTATTGCTAGACCGTATGTTCTGCTTATTTCTGCTTTCTGTTTTCTGTCCCTAGGACTGAGACAATTGGGTCCAATGTGTCCATTGGTTTGAGATGTGTGGCTCCCGCGGAACCAGTTACTCTGGGTACCTGGATTTCTCTCCTCATATCCAGCTTCATCGATGTGAATTAATTGTTGCAGCATCGAATCACCTCATGATCCACGAACAGCAGAGCCAAATCTATGGTTGATAACCCCCCACATCCCAATAAAATCGAGAAAAGGGTTGCAGAATCATAAAGAAGACCATTCTCCACTTGAATTGGACAGAATTTTCTCGATTCCCCCATGGCCTCGGCCCCAATCAGCCCCCAATGGGCCCCAAGGCCATGAAACCACAGACCTGCACGGTGGCCTTCAGTGGTGCCACGGGCTTGAACTTCGTGGCAGGCCCGGCCACTAAAGCACATCCAGGCGCCCCAAAGGATGCCGCGAATATCCTTAAACTCACTTTGAGATGGTGAAACAAATTAGCAATTTTCACCTCCCCAAGGGTGGTTTTTTCCTCACTGAGTCAACTAAGAGGTAATGTCATTGTTCATTGTTTTTGGCGGCTTTTCACAGGCAGTGCTGGTTGATGCTGGTACTCACTTTTTGACCAGTCCATCTGAGGGATCATGAGCTCCTCAGCGGTGACCTTGAAGAAAACGGCACACCACGGCATCCAAGTGGCCCCGGCTGTGGTTGGGTCGATTTGGGAGGGTCAAATGTGAGGAAACAAAGGAGCAAACCATCTTAGTGACTTGCAGGAAGCTGGAGTTAGTCTAAGTTGGATCCTGGATAAGCTTGGATGTTGCTATTGATGAGACTTTTGCAGGGGGATATAAGGCCTTTGGACTCGATAGCAGGGCCCCAAATATCCAAAGTATTGGGTTTTGCAAGCATTGACGCTGACGTGTCAGCGCCACATTGCCACAGCTTCCCAGTTCCTCCAGGTTTCAGATGATGGGACTGGACACCGCTTCCATCAGTTTTATTGGCAGGTCTACGAGGCCAATGCTGGGCCCTGTAGACCAGTCGAACCACCGAATTTTTGTCTTCCAAGTTTGGGGTACCCGTGAGGGTCACAACATGTCACCACATGTCACAACTAGACTGACAGGGGTTCAGCTGGTGCGAGGAATCTCGGCCCAACTCCCTTTTTCGACGTCAAAAGAGTCATCACCAAACATCTCATCCATCAATGAGTTGCATCTACATGATTCTCGTTGGTTTTGATTTTATACCGTCCATGTCCATGCTATTGGGGATTATCCCAATTGACCCAGCAACGAATCTGTTCCTGGGCAGCTGGCTAGGTCTTCAGGGAGCAGATCGGTGACAAGGTCATGAATGCCCTGAAGGCCGGGGTGGGTTTTTTGTGGACAAATCGGGATATAGTGGGTATACCATGAGATCAATTTTAATTGGATATAACGGGGTTACAATGGGGACATATTCATGGATAGAACCAACGCTATTAATGCATTAATACATTTGGATTTGCCACAAAATGACTGTATGCGCCCCCAAACTTGCTAACAAAGAGTTCGGGAGGGGGGGTACCCGGTTTGAGACACAGCCATATTGTAATGAATTTCATTTTGCTGCCCCTTGTTTTGACCATCTTTCTACTGTGCAGGGTGTGTTGGTCGAGGGTTCATTTGCGCAATACTGATGCACTAGCAATTCAGAAATTATAGGAAATGAATCATTAAAACTTATAAAACAGTGGTAAAACAGTCTGCTTTCTTCGGGATCAAAAGTTCTTGTCCCAAATGTCCGCAGGGCTGCGAGCACATCACCGTCACCGGACATTCCATCGGAGCTGCCTTGGCTGCTGTTGCTTGGATCAGACTATGAAACCAGCTATGATGGTTGGCCGTAGAGAGTCATGAATCCTCATCGAGTATAACAATCATCATGATATATCATAATCATTCATAATCACCACCATCAATTGTCAATCATCAATGATCAAACATCAGCTATGGAACATCAATTGTCAATCATCAATCAACATTTGCCACCGGGGTGGAACTTTGCTGCCATGGCCCTCAGGTCTTTCAATGGGAACACTTGGATCGAGAGATACAACAGTCTCTTGGCGCGTTGTAGAAAGGGATGCTCTTGAGATACTCTCTAAAATGTCAAGCAGGAGGAACCAGAAGGCCAAGGCAAACAACAGTTCTATGTTTGAACAGGAGCTAAAAGCACCTTTCAAACAGATGTTTCTTGGATCTTCACTTTTGGGACACCTCAATTCTAGCACCAACTTTCATTTCCAACTTTTGCAGCTGCACCCGCTGTCTATGTTCAGGATCACCATGGGCCAAAACGTTGCGTGGTACGGCACACCTCCAGCTACTTGGACAGAGGCGTCACAGTTTAGACAGTTTGTTTTAAATGAATTCACCTATGAATAAATAAATAAATAAATACATACATACATACATACACATATGTATGTTATATGATTATGTGTGTATATAGATATATTATGTGTGTGTATAATATATATATATACGGAATACATCACGCTAAAGATTCAATTTTCAGAAGATCAACAAACCGCCAGGTAGTCTAGCACTTGTATCGATAGAATTTAATAGAACCACTGGACGGGTTGCTCATCTCCAGCAGCATGGGATGCCACAAGATGCCACCACCAAGGATGTGGGTTGCCGTGGTAAGCGGCTCTACTCCATCGACGATCCCGTGCGACAAGAGTCATACAACTGGATTTGAAAGGGTCGGATGGATGACATGCTCGTAGATGCCTTCATTTTCTGGGGACATTTTGATTTTGACTCCACTTGGCTAAACCATTGTGGAAAACTCAGTGGATTCGTCACAAATCTGTTTTGTGCCAGGAAAACAATGCCCCTTCACTGGTGAAGAGATGATTTTGGTAGCAGCTCAATGTATGGAAAGTCGTTTGGTGTTCATCCAGTAGAATCCTGACCAGACAGCAGTGCCAAGATGTGCCAAGTTTTGGGTCTCAAGCGCACCAGTCTCAGGTACCCTACCTGCGGCAATTCTGGGATGGCGACGATGTCCAAAGCTCAAAGTTTTGACACGGCCCAGCAGTCTTGTGACCTCATAACTGAGTATGGATGAAAAGAGAATTTCCCCTTGGAGGTATTTTGCTATTTCGAAGAGTAATATTTAGATAATTTTCAATATATATTTAAGGCAAAATCATTGGGGTCCGCAGGTCTGCTGGGTCGGACTTGGCGACCTGAGGTCATCCGCCACGCGTTGGTTCCCCCGCAGAGGTTGACGCACCAAAAGGGAAGTGAGGCGCAGATCTCAACCAGACGCTTCTACTATACCACTATATAGTCCATTGTGACAAGGTGGTGATTCCAGTGGAAATTTAGACGTTTTTGTCGAAGATGTGTTAGCTGGCGTCATAGCTGAACATGGCGGAGTTTGTTTCGTGTGAAAGATATGAAAGGATTGATGATCCAAGCAGTAATACTTGACAAGTGGAATCCCATATAGAAGACTTCCTCTCATTGCGACCTTCGCCAGAAATGGACGGCAGACTCTCCGAGTGCGTGCAACAAGGACAAGCCCATGGACAGAGAATGTGTGCCTCGGCTTTGGGTTGGACAATCTCTTTCGATGGCTTCTTCATCCTAGTACTCTGCGAAAAACTTATCAAAATCTGGAAGGGTCTGCTGCAGGAGTGGAGAAACCAGCTGTGGGCCATCCCGATTTGTGGTGACGTCCCAGAATTGAAGGTCTGAACAAAAGTGAAATGATTGGTGACAGAAGTGAAGCAAAGCGGTTACTAGAAACCATTCACACAACCTTTATGCCAGGCAAAAGCCTATGAGATTGTGGTAGATCCACATAAATCCCAATCAACATCCCAAAACATCTTCCACTCTGGCGTGTCATTTTGCGGATGTCAACAGCAGGGTATCGTTGCGTGGAATGACCAGTCTCCATATCCCTCCTCAGAACCATGATTGATGGTATGATATTTCCTACTTTCGTTGGTTCTCATACCTTTTTCTTTTAAGACACAAGGAGATCTAAAACCACATGGGTTAAACATACAAGGGATAGACAGCGTGCGCAGATGATCCCCTTGCCACAGGATATCATTCAACCTATGGAGGATGACATGTTGATGTTGCACCTAGTGGTGAAACCAAGGTCAAGGGCTGCAGCAGTATCTTGCCCCACTACAACTACCGTATCTTCACGGGCATCATGCAACATCAGGCGCCCTTGGGGCGCTTGGGGCACAGTCAAATCAGTTGGGTTTTTCCCACAATTTCTATAAATTTCCAAGTGTCCATCATGCTGTCCTCGAAGCCTCGGCCTACGTCACGGCCGTGGACTGCGTTCAGCTCCCTGCAGGAGCACGGTGCACCCAGCATGGACATGGAGTGACACGTGGAATGACACGTGGAGTGATGCGGAAAAAGGAGAACAGCTGCTGCACAGTGTGCCTGGAAGGAGGGATCAAAGAAATCACTGAAGTTTTATTGGGAAAATAGATGCAAATTGTATTTGAGGATGGCCATCATTGATTTCGTGGTTTGGGTTCCACACATGTTCAAAGCCATCATTTCGCATGTGCCAAGGAGATTGTGTGATGTGAATTGCCTGCGAATTTCTAACACCGCCGACCTCATGAACATTTCTGGCAGGTAGATGTGACTGCTGGACTTCCAGGAGATGAGGTTCAGGCAGCCAGTGCAAGGTTACCAGATTTGAAATCGCCGTGGTCCCTAGCTCTAAACTTCTTTGATGAAAGCAGTCATTACGGAGTCATTGGAGATCCAGCCGGATGTGGGGAAATTTGAGAGCCAGCTAAAGTCAGAGAATTTCAACCCCCTGCGTTTGAAAACCAACTGACTTCTCAAGCTTCCCATGGATGGGTTTTCACACAAACACTGATACCCCCAATCCTCCAGCCACATCAGATTTCACCACAACGTTGCCATGTTGCAGGCGCATGTTGCTGGGAGCCTGTCTGCTGCTGAGGCTGGGACCAGCTTGAAATGTGGCATTGATCTCCTATGTTCCAACTGGTTGATATTGATGGAGGGGGGTTCCTTCCATGGTTCACAACCAATGGGTAAACTATAAATGATGATAAGGGGATGTAAACTGTGTACGAAACCGACCCCTTCATTTTTCCTGAAAGACATCTTTGGAATGTGCGGGGTATCTTTGACAGCCCGACAGGCCTGGAGACAATGGCGCGGCTCCCTGGATGTTCGACCTAGTGACGAGTCGCAAAGATTCACTATTGTGGGTATTGAAATTTACTCTATTTGGGTATGTCAGGTACGATAGGTACATCATGGTACATCATGGTACATCATGGTACATCATGGTACATCATGGTACATCATGGTACATCCCAAAATGTTTAGACTCCCATGGACTACTCCCTGAGCAATACCCAGTTGGATGGTCTCAAGTCAAAGCGGGAATTCCACCATGAATGCTATTTCAAATGGACTGTGATTACACTTTGGTTTGCACAACCTTTGGACAAAAAAATCAAGGAAATTCCTCTCTCGACCGAACTGGCCAGATTTGTTGAAGGAAGGTGTTGCCACTAGCTTGGCTCATTACCCCCAAAGCAGTTTGTTGCTTCAGCAGTTTGTTGCTTCAGGTGGCCACTGGCGGAAGCCCAGATCTTAGGCTGAAATGACTTGACCAGCTTGGTCGTTGGTTGAGAAGTTGGCAACGATGATAGCTACACGCTTCTCACCGTCTTGACTGGATGACCATGCCTACTTTGAGGTGAGGCGATGCTTTCTGGTGTGGCTCAAGAGACACAAGAGACACATGGGCTGTTGATGTCTCAGGCTGAGGTAGTTTATAAACCTCGCCATGCCAGCTGATGAAGCCTCATCCAGCACCTCTCTTCCTCAATTGTGTTACAATTGGTGGTGTAGGCAAAATGCAGCATACAATTTCGAATGCTCCAGAACAGGGTGCTCTGGCCCTCCTATCCCTCCGAATTTTGAAGTGTGGCCCAACAAACGCATTGTTTTGTGTGGCCCTTGCGCTTGTAGAGGTGAGTGCCCCTTCTGTTCGGCTAGAGTCCAAGGAGAGGACTTGCATTCGATCACGGTCACATTGACCGGTTCAGACGGGAACTTTTCCTTACTGGATGTCCCAGCAGTCTTGGATAACTCTGTTCAGAACCGATCACCGGACATTGGAACAGTTCAACCAGCAATTTGAGCAGCTGGCGAACAAAGTGCAGAAGACAATGAGGGAGATGACCAAGGACTCTGAAATCAGTCGCTGTGACCGTCCAGAAATTGTTGAGCTCGTAGAAGGGGCTCAGGATCTTCTCAATTGCCTCAAAAAGAAGGGTTTGCGGCCAGATCGTGCCACATATCGATGGCTGATATCCCTTTTTGCCAGGGCAGAACATCAAGAGAAGGTCGAACAGTGGGCCCATAGGATGGAATTGTCTAGCAATTGTAGCACGGACGCTTACAACGCTGCCATATTTGGTTTCGCAGTGCCAAACGGTGTGCATCGTGCCGACATGTGGTTCAATCGCATGCAACAGAACGATTGCGTCCCAGATGTAAAAAGTTACAATATTCTGATTCAGGCCTGTGCTAGATCGAAAGACTCCACTCGTGCAAATCTCTACTTTGAGCGCATGCAGCTTGCTGAACTCACGCCAGACGTTTTCACATTTAGCCATTTGATTAGGGCCTGTGCGAATGAAGAGCAGAATCCACACAGCCTGCAGAAGGCGGAAGGATTCTGGAAGGACATGCAGCAAGCTGATCTCAAGCCAATCGATTTCACCTGCAAGGCAATGTTGCAAGCATGCGCCAATGCTGGCAACATAGACAAAGCATCGCACTTTTTTGAAGAAGGTGTCAAGGCTGGATGTGTTCCAGATGTGGTCACCTTCACAACAATGATCTCAGCGTTCAAAAAGGAAGGTAATGTTGCAGGGGCTGAGGAGTGGTTCAGCAAGATGGAAGCAGCTGAGATAAGGCCTGACGTGGTAGCTTTTACTTGTGTGATTCGAGTGTGTGGCACGGCTGGCGATGAGCCGAATGCTCACAAATGGCTGGCAAAAATGGTGAAAGCCGGATGCCAGCCCAATCAGCTCACCTATGAAGCTCTCATAATTTGCGCCTTGACTCAGAAGGATTTTGTCAAGGCAGATATGTGGTTGAAACACATGTTGGATTCAGGGGTGACGCCTTTGCTCAAGACTTTCCATAAACTGCTTTGGGCTTGTGAGCCTGCCGGCAACTTGCCCCAAGCAGAGAAGTTTTTCGACGCAATGGAGAAAGCTGCCGTGCAACCAGATGTGAATGTTTTTAACAGCATGCTGACAACGAGTGCAGTCTATGATGCATCCAGTTGGCAGCGCATGAGCTGCCAGCCAAGAGAAGAACAAAAGAAATGGTTTTTGAAAATGTCCAGTTCAGGTGTGCAGCCCAATGCGGCCACGCATGACATTCTGACCCGTTCTGCGGCTTTTTCAATTAGCCCAACTATGATCTTGATTGGCTGTATTGCTGTAGTCGGGTCTCTATCATTTTGGCTGCGCAGAAAAGCGGCATATTGAGGGCACTGCCAGCATTGCATTCAGACAGCACAGTCCGGCGAAGAGATTGGGCGGCTGCAGAATGAGATTGCAAAAATTTGGAGAAAAAACGCTGCAAGATGTTGTTGTATGTGTTTATTTATTACCAACTTGTCCGAGATTTGTATTGAGGATTTGTTCTCAATGATGTACAGATGAACTAAAGAAGATGTACACATGTCTAGCATGAAAAAAGACCGGTGCGCTGTTTTGGTTGGAGTGGTTGAAAGAGAAGATGAACACAATGATAGACAGGGGATGATATTTGTTTATATGGTGGTAAACCTTTTTGGTGTGAACATGTTTGATGCTAAAATGCTTGGTGCATGTTTGTGCTGTGCATGTTTGTGCTGTGCATGTTTGTGCTGTGCATGTTTGTGCTGTGCATGTTTGCCTGATGGTAAATCATTGGTTATATGTGTATGTTTCAAACGACATTCAGATTTCTCTTGTTTGGCCATGATTGCAGCAAAAGATGGTCGTGGATGCTGGTTGAGCACGCCTAACTTGAGCTAATGCATGATTTTCTCATATGGGTGTGGCTCAAGAGACACATGGGCTTGGTGTCCCCTATTGAGGTAGTATTTCCCAGAAATTTGCCTAGACTTCGCGATGGCTGATGAAGCCTCGTTGAGCACATCCCTTGCTGTCTTAGAGTGCTTTAATAGGGTTTGTGAGCGAAGTGCTGAGTACTATTTTGAATGCTCCAGAACAGGGTGCTCTGGCCCTTCTATCCCTCCTGCGCTTGAAGTGGTGCCTAACAAACGCATTGCGTTGTGTGATCATTGCGCTCACAGAGACTGCCCGTTTTGTTCCTCCGCAGTCCAGCGAGAGGACTTGCATTTGGTCACTGATCGGCCAGCCACGTTGACTTCAGCAGATGAAGACGGCCGGCCATCAGACGGACCAGCAGCCTCTGGCATCTCCAGTTGGACTGATTATCAGACATTGGACCAGTTCAACCAGCACTTTGAGGAGCTGGCAAACAAGGTGAAAACAAACATGAGGAAGTTAAGCCGGGAGCCTTCAATTCGTGCCTGTGACCGCCCAGGGATTGCTGAGCTCGTAGAAGAAGCTCGGGATCTTCTCAAGTGCCTCGAAAAGAAGGGTTTGCAGCCAGATCGTGACACATATCGATGGCTGCTATCCCTTTCTGGCCGAGCAAAGCATCAAGAGAAGGTCGAAGAGTGGGCCCAGAAGATGGAGGAGTCTGGCAATTGTAGCACGGATGCTTACAATTCCATCATGTTTGGTTTTGCAGTGCCTCGCGGAGTTGATCGTGCTGACATGTGGTTCAAACGGATGCAACAGAACGAATGCGTCCCAAACACAAAAAGTTTCACCATCCTCATCCAGGCCTGCGCGATATCGCGAGACTCCACGCGTGCAAATTTCTATTTTGAGCGAATGCAAGATGCTAAAATCAAGCCAGACGTTTGGACGTTTGGCCATTTGATCAAGGCCTGTGCAAATGAAAGACAGGATCCACTTAGCCTGCAGAAAGCCCAAAAAATCTGGGAGGACATGCAGCAGGCTGATCTCAAGCCAAACATGTTTACATGCAATGCAATGTTGTATGCATGCGTCAAGCCTGGCAACATAGACAAAGCATCGCAAATTTTCGAAGAGGGTGTAAAGGCTGGGTGTGCTCCAGATGTGGTCACCTTCACCACAGTGATCACGGTGTTTATCAAGACAGGTGATGTTCAAGGGGCTGAGGAGTGGTTCCGCAAAATGGAAGCAGCTGAGGTAAGGCCTAATGTGGTAGCTTTTACCTGTATGATTCGAGTGTGTGCCACAACCGGTGATGAGCCGAATGCTCACAAATGGCTGGCAAAAATGGAGGCAGCTGGATACCGGCCCAGTCAGCAAACCTATGCAGCTCTCATCATTTGTGGGTTGAATCGAAAGGATTTTGATCAGGCAGACCTGTGGGTGCAACGCATGTTGATGTTGGATTCAGGGGTCCTGACCATCAAGGTTTTCCACAAGCTGCTTGAAGAGTGTGAATTGGCTGGCAACTTGATGCAAGCAGAGAAGTTGTTCAACGCAATGGAGAAAGTCGGAGTGCCACCAGATGTGCGTGCATACAACAGCATGTTGAGGACCAGTGCCGAATTTGATTCATCCCAACGGCGACAAATGAGCGGCCAGCCAAGTGAAGAACAGAAAAAATGGTTTTTGAAGATGTCTAGCTCAGGCGTGCAGCCCGATGAGGCCACGTTTGACATTTTGAAAGGTCAAAGTGCCACTCAGACTAAGTAGCTCCGCTGCGATCGGCTTTGTCGAAGCTACTAGTTACTAGTATTCTCTACCATTTTTGCTGCCCAGAAAATCAGCAGCATGTTGCTAATAAGGCACTGACTGCCAACATTGCATTCAGACGCCACAGTCCAACATAGAGATTGGGCGGCTGCAATATGAGATTGCATGTTGCCAGATTTGCCGCAAAATCTGAATTGAGGGGGCTTGGTCCCACTAGCCATCTCCCATTTTTCTATGAGAAGCAATGGGGACAGGTTGGTTGCTAGGGCTATGATCTCCAATGATGCGAAGATGAAACAGAGACGGGCATGTTTTTTTGATGGAATTGTTGATAGTGACGACAAAATTGAAGATGCATGTGAACACAGTTGCTGATGCCGTGAGAAAACAGATGTGATGTCAGTGGTGTCTTTTTTTTACAATATGATGTAACTTGATGCAGTTAACCCAAAACCGCACAGTTGGCCAGGTTTCTGCACCTTGTTTCAAACGACTTGTTGAAATTCATAGGAGTCTCCTCCAACCGGTTGAGGTCGCCCCGATTCCCAGGATTCGGTGCTGGTGACTCTCTTTGGCGCCGGAGAAGAGGAGCTGAAAGGTCTGGGGGCGTCCCATGTCACTCGGCTGAAAATGTCAACTTATGTTTTTTGGATGTTGTTCGGCTTGGTTTCCACCTACCCAGCCTTCTTGTAATATCCCCGAGATTTATTGAAACTAACCTAGGATCTCTGGCAGTGATGGGGGTAATTTCAAAGAAAAAGCACGTAATCTGACAAAACAGGTTTGTGGAGGATTGCCTACAGCAACGAGGCTATATGCTGGCAGTACATGAGAGTTGCATATGCGTGAGTTTTGTTCCTTGAACGACCTCGCCCTATTCCACTATCGATTCTGTTGTGCTGCACCCATCTTTATTTTGGACCGATGTTCATCCACCCATCTCCATCCACCACAAAGAAATTGGCCAAAACTTGGTGCGCCCAAAATTGGATGTATTCATACTCAGAACGACCACAATTGTGTACCCCTCGGTACTGTACCCCAGTTCCAGCAATGGTCGAATCATTCCATCGATGGTTCGCTGTGGAAGGTGTCCAAACATGTCAGTGCTGCCATGTCCAAGTGTGCTGAGCAGGTGAGGCCCAATATCCCCCAAAATGGTCCATTTGGCTGATGACATCAGTGAAAAGATGTTAAACGCATTGCAGACCTCTGGATGTGGCTGACACTCTGGATGATGGTATGTTGGCATGGCATTCAAAATTGTAGTCTAGTAGGTTCATGGCATGGCATGGCCTTCAATGCAAGTGGTGTAAACCTGGCCGTCTCAAATGTCAAATCACCTCAAACCAAGTTTTCTATTCACGCTCAATGCTAGGAGGCAGTTTAACATCTTGTTTTGAAGTCATTTGCAGCCCTGGCACAGGATGCAATCATCTAGCTATGGTTTCGCGCTCGCTGTTTCTTCACCTCCAGATCAATCCTCCAAGATGAGAGCTCACTTTGGTTCCCTTCTACTGTTCGTCATCGCAAACAATTTGAACGATTGATGTAGAACCACTGGCTGGACCCGATTAAGCCAGACATGGTGAGACCATGAATCTCAACCTCCGCCGAGACAGGTCTTTGCTTCTGGCTATCGGCAGCTCCTGGCTTGTCAAGGTGCCAGGGTGGGTTGTCACCACCGACGATCTCCACAACCTGGCATGCATTGACGTCTTCGAACCTTTAATTCAACCTGTGGGTGCTAACCGATTTGAAACTAATCCATCTGAGATTGTTTGTGAAGATGTTGTGGAAGTATGACCGACTTTGAGTCCAAACAAACAACTTGACACTGGCATGTGCTGGTCACAATTTGAGGCATTACCCATGGATACCACACGGATTTATGTTGTGTAGATTCTTGCGTTATCTCATGGCATCTTCGTAGGAGGCGCTTGCAGTCCTGTTTCGATGGTAGTGGCGGAGCTTGAGCGGAGTGTCTAGGAACCCAGCTGCGTCCTGTACTCCATGAGTCGATAATCAAAGAAACTCCACCCCTTTTTGCCGGACGAATTTCTGGGGGACTTGTTCACCCCAAAATAATTATCTGAACCCTTGAACTCGGAGGAATCGAACATGATTTTCCTTTAAAACTTTTGGACTTTTGGTTTGATCTAGCAATGGCGGGCCTGACACCGCGAACGGCTGCTCTGACACCTGATCTGTCTACGGATCAAAAGCAGTTCATATGACTTCTCGGCTTGCACCTAGTCCTGACACTTTCCCCTTGCCAACTCATTGGGAAAAAATCGGTTCCAGTTTCCCATGGGTCACATCCCAGGGAGATTTGCTGCAGCGCACAGCACAGCTGTTTCTACAGCGCTGCTCCAAAGATGCTCAGGTGCCATGGGCGGGGCAAGTTGTGAAGCATTTTCGGGAGTTATTCACCGAACCAGACATCATTAACTCATATCCTCACTTTTCTCTATGAACCATATTTGTTGGTACGCGGTGGTGCTAAACCCTACTCCCCAGGACTTCTTGGTAAATGATCCCAGAATTGGATAATATTGGATATCTACCAGAAATCCCATGTTTCATCAGTTTTCGGTAAAAACACCATGGATTCCCCTAAATTTCTTCAACAAAACCAACCCAGGTGGACGTGCACGGCTTGGGCGCGGTGGAGCAGCTGTTGCTGCAGCACCTGGAGGAGACCCAGCAGATGTTGCGGCAGAGCCTGGAGCAGCTGAGGCTGGCTGCGGTTGGAAAAGGGATGGAAAGGGTAGAAACCACCATAATATAGTCGTGGTATATAGGAAAGCCCAAAAAAAATCGACAAACAAATCATGAGAAGTCATTGTCATGTTTTTTTTGGAACGTTTTAGTTTCCATGTTTGTTTTTTTTTTGGGGGGGGGGTGGGGTGCTGTAGGTGAATTGAGGCAGTGAACTTGAAATGATGGGCACATCACCAAAGTTGATGGCTTGATTGGTGGGTACGCATAGCTTTCATTCAAATTTTGTGCGAGATGCCGCTGTGAGACATACTTGTAAAACAATCTTGGACGGCACATTTTCCGGACATGATTGAACAGAGCTTGTGGGAAACACGTTTGAGGGAAACCTTTTTGTTGGACGCTCGAGCAGAACATATGTGTTTAATAAACCCCTTTTAGGGACACATGAATTCGCTGGGACGTTTGTAGGACATGATTTTGTGGTAAACAGTTGCAAACATCTTTGTTTGTTCATGAGACTTGTCAGATCACACCCAAAATACCAGGTTTCAGCCCCAGTATTTCCTGGAATGTATGGTTTGGCAACTATGTCATACCATGTCTATTTGACTGTAGGTATTAGCATGCCACACCGTTGCCACCCGCAGGCGTCAAGCTGGGATCCCCAGACGCCAATCTCTAAACCGATGCGAATCACGTGCGCTATGGGGCATGTTGGTTTCCAATGGCTTAAGTGGCTGTAGCGACCAATAGAGATATATGTGGCTAAACGGAGGTGCTGGAATTTAGAAAGCCCAGCGTGGAAGGAAAACAGCGCGTTCCTATCTTGCCAGACCGTCCTATGGTGAGAAATCAGTGTCAACTTCGTTCAAGAACTCAGATTTGAAAATCCTTCTAAAGGTAGGTAATCTGTGCAAATCCAGAACTTTCATAGGCCTTTGTTGCGTTTATGTAGTACGCTTTAGCTTCCCAGCGTGTTCCCAGGAACCCAAGAGTTGCCTCTTCCACATCACCACCGCACTGGTTGGGAGTCTGAGTCGTCTCACAGGACGGAGAGATGGAGGTTTGGTCATTTAATCTCCCAATTTTTTGGCGGTTTCACTTATGATCATAGTGTAAAGCGACGAAGCAAGAAAATAGAGGCAATATTGTTTAAACTCAACACGAAGCGTTCAGATGCGTTCAGCAAATTTGGAGGTATTGATCTAGGTTAAGTGCAGAAACTGGATACGTTTAGGGGTGCAGACCCCAATGCTCCAAACATCCTCTGAGAATCTTGCTTCTTCACGGAACTGGGCAAGCTCTTGAGGCCAAGGCATTGCGAGACAAGGAAGAGGTACTGCGGTGGCATTTGAGTGCCTTGGTGCAGGGTGATTGACCATGTGGTGTATCTGTGGTTTCACCTGGTACATCACACATCCATAGCGATCAACCAGCAGTTGCTTGGGATTCCCAGCCATTCCCACACCAAAGCTGATGGCTGATGCTCCTGGCAGCTCTCAGGTCATGCCTTGTTGGGTCTACTGTGGTGGCAACTGCAGCACCAGCGCGAAGAACTGCAGGTGCCATGCCTTAGTGGGGCACTCCTGTTGGGAAGTTGCTACTTGGGACTTGGGACATGAGAAAGCATTGACAAACCCATTGCAGTTGGAAGCAGTTGGACACAACCCTAGCTCTGAAGATGTTGAAGACAGTATGATTATTATAGCTATTGTGAGTTTGTGAGAAACCCCCAAATGGTCTCCTCAATTAAGCTTCGGATATCTGGAAATATTTGGTACTTCTGGGAATCTGGTTTCTGACCGGTTTCTTGAGCTACGCCTATCAGATCGCTCACCAGGCGCCGGTGGAGTTCCGCTTTGAGTTGCCAACGATGAAGTTCTCAGCTGTGTGCTGCGGGGCCAACCCATTGGGAGGGCAGAGGGTTGGGAGAGGAGTCAAAGGTGCTGTAGGTCAGTACATGTTGTGCGAAATGGCAGAAAACTGGACATGAGATATGAATGTACAAGAACGATTGACGATTTGTTAGGACAATGCTCCATGTCTATGGTATAACCATGAAAGAGCACGCTGCGGCTCGGTGGTGGCCGTGGCCACTGAGGAAAGGCAACCTGGTGCCATGAGTTACATATGAATTAGTTGCATTTTTCAATCGTCCGTTTTTTTTTTCGGGTTGAATCATTTCACCATTTGTTTGTGCCATCCTGTGCCAAGGTCGACGTTGGGATGTTTTTCTTGAAGCCATCTCTGCCAAAGGAGTGGAGAGCCATACACCAATAGCCATTCATCTAATTCTTTCTTGTCTTGAAGCCAGGTTCAACAACCTTTCTGTTGCTGACTTCAATGATTTCCCCGAGTTTCTCTAAAAGTAGAAGTATTAAACAGTTTAAACATGTTGGAACATGCTTAAACCAGCTGAGCCTCAGGAGACGCAGTGGTGGCAGCTTTCAACCCAGATGAGAGGCTCCAGGTGCCGGTCCGGTACTGATTTGTGGAATTTTGTGAATTGAATATCTGAATTTTATCTGAATATACACACATCACAGTAGATCTTTATACAAAAACTATGGGAAACGGTAGTTTTGGTGGGTCGAAATGTGGTTGTTTGTAAGGTTTCCAGGTTTGATGCATCCATGTCTCGCCACTCCTTCCCTGCTTGGCCGAAATGTGGACCTCACTGCAGAAAAAGCTCTTGTCCCAGAACTGTTCGTTGATTCGTGCACACCAAGAGAGTGTTGAAAACCCAATTGTGATCACCATGAATGGTAGATGGCAAAAGAGCAAAAGAGTACGTTGTCATCCAAACCGAAGAGTACCGCAGAGAATTGCCCAGTCGCCGTCAGGAATGGATACCAGGCCAGGGACGGATTTTTGCAAGATCTTTGCAGGACGAAATTCCCATCCACAAGAATCGCAAAGATTCTTTCTTTCTGCGTATGTGTTCCCTGCGAATTTGGTCTTGAAGATTTTGGTGCAGTTTTAACTTCACGAGGCTTGGTGCCACTCAATGACCTTCCGGAAGTGGAAGAGGCGCTGGGATCTGATTACCATTGCTGATGACAATGTTTTACATGGTGGAATCAGGTTCTCAAGTTGCACGTATTATTATTGGAAATCCAATTCCTTTTGAAGTTGGGAACGTGTAACTCCTTTAAATGGGACGCAGAACGGTTCCAGGTGCAACGTTTGAGTCCCGTTTTGTTCAAGTGGACATCAAATTGGGGTATGATTGGCTTAGGATGTTTCTGCTCTTAGGTCTACGTCCGCATGCGCAGGTTCAGCCTCAGATTCTTTTGCTGGGCTGCGGAGGATTGCCGATCCGCAAAAGCATACACCTTGTACAGAAGGAATCTCGAATTATTTTCATGGAACTGTGACCATGCTGCAAAGCAACAAAGTATTAGTTTCCGGTGATGTTCCCCTGCCTGTTTGCAGGATCATTGATGGAACTTGTGGAGGACTATTTGCTGCTTCGCATGCGCCTCAGTGGCTATGCTGGAAGAATTTGCTACTGTCAGTTGAAAACAGCCAGGTTTCCAGTCGCATTGAAGTGTTAAACGGGCAACATAGATCTCATGTTGCCATCGTTCAATAAGATGAGCTTGTGGTGATTCAATAGTTGGTCAACCCACAAAAAGATGATGTTAGAGAAACAAAGAGGGATCCTGTCCAACCATCAAAAAATGTGAGCTGGAGGTGCTCAACTGGAGCAACTGTGGCTCCGGCAGGCGAGGATCCATGATGGCAATGTATGATGGGCTCAGTGTCAAGACGTCTCGGTGAGCCATGCTCCAGGATGGACACTTTTAGCATATTTTAACTTTCCAATGGGTTGTAGTGTTCCCTGAAATGGAGCTAGCCAGACTGACCACTCAAAACGTTTTAAGGCAGGGTATCAAATGGTGACGACTGTCTTTTTCATAGAGTCTATTGTTCCTCGGTTCATGGTTAAAGCTCGTTCCACATGGTGTGCAAACCTCAACCGGGCCTTTGTTAACGCATATGCACATATGCTTTTCTTGGAACCAAATATCATCAGCCTTAGAACATTTAGGAAAAGATCAATGGAAGACACAGCCATTCTACCAGGCAGTTCCAGTCCTCACCAACAACACAACTAAACCTTGTGGAAAGCATCCCATGCTGGATATTCATGATGATCACACTTGTTTTGAGGCAGCTCTAGGTTCCTGGGCAGTAATTCTTTGTAATCTCCCATTATTCACATGTCACCTGGCCAGGAGCTGATGGTGATGGGATGCGATTTCCTGGCAAAACGCCCTGGATTGGTGGAAGCAGCCCCTCGGGTGGCAACGATACGATCGCAGGCTGTGCTCAAGTTCATTCCGATGGCTTGGAGATCAACATCAAGACGCCCCAGCAAGTTCTCCCCATGGTCCCAGAAAGCTGAGAGGAAAATAGCGAGAGAATAGCGAAAGAATAGTCACTGGCACCATGACTCATGAGCTACTGACACTTGCTCTGAAAGTGTGCAGCTCAGGTCAGTCAACACGCTCTGCAGGCTGGGTCCAGCCCCTCCCTAATGACCATTTGAAGTTTGGGACTTTTTCGTGCTTCCTGAAGCCACTTGTCTATGTCAAGATAAAGGGCCGCTTGAAGACCCCGATTAGAATTCTGTGGTGACTGGAACAGAACCCATGGTGCCCCAGCCACACCAAAAAGAGATCATCACATGTGGATATTTGATTTTTTGGTTGGAAGGTTTTAAGAGGAATTGGGAACCGTTTGAAATGGCTTCATGTCAGATCAGTGTGTGTGGCCGGTGTGTGACGTGATGCAGGCATCCCTGACGTTGCACTTGGGAGTTGCTGGGAGCCCCAGATTCAAGGAGTCAAAGATGTTCGCAAGCATATTTTTCATAGCGTTTCCGGGTTGTTCAGCCAGTTTGTGATTTGTTGTAGGGACCCTTTGGACCACAAAAAAAAGGCCCCCACGGTGTTTGGTTTCACACCATTTTTGCAAAGCATTCGGATTGGCTGCACTCAGGAAGGAAGCATTCTTGCACGTTGAAACAATAGGCAGTTTGGAGTTTGGAATTTGGTAGAACCGAAGATTCAGGGTGAATCATCATTGTGTTTGCATTGTGATTGCAGTGTGCCACAGGACACCAACCCCTGATCTCTCAGGATGCAACCTGGTGGTTCCAGCGGGAGATTTGAAGCCACAGGCAAAGCCAGCTGCCGGCGGGCATTTTCTTTGGAAACAGAGGGTTCACGCGACACTATTTTAGTAGGCTCACGGTTTATAATCAGCTGTGGTTCAAAATACTCATCATTGACTTGCTACAAGTCATTTCGTACTTCAATTCTATGATTAATCTCAGAAATGGCTTTGTTGAAGAGAAGTTCGTTGCGGGTACTGCTTCTGTTTAATCACCAAATGCCTTGCTTAGCATCCATGATGTGTGGAAATGCAGAAGGTCCTCACACAGTGTAGCATCGATGAAGGTTACACTCAACCGTAGATGAATTCGATGTGCTTCTTGAGGTCCGTCAATGCGAGCAGCAGAAGACTGTCTTGTTCTTGAACAGTGCGAAGGTGAAAGATGATGCTCACGAAACGATTTCCAAACGATTTCCTTCCAGGTTGTTTGAACATTTTGAACCTGCTAATGTGACAGCCATGGGAGCCTGGTTGTAGTCGCAACAGGAGACCTTCACCTGCGCCCACATGTCCTGGCGGCCCGGCTGAATTGCCATGGTTTAGCCGCCTGGCTGTGGCGGTTTTGTGTTTTCAACCCGATCCAACGATATCCAACGTGCGTTTGGGAGCGGATGCTTGCAGCTGAGGTGCCCAAGACCTGTTGTTCTTTTCTATTGTGCAAAAATGACAGTTTAAGCTAACGGGCGACCATCATAGAAATAAAAAGATACGCGTTTCCGGATAAGCCAACACTTTCGGCGATGGCATTTTTCAGATGTCCTGCAGATTTTTCAGCGTAAAATCGGTGTTCGAAGGTTACATATCGATTGTTGGATGATGTTCAGGATTGATCAGTTTGACTGTCAATGATGGGCATCATTAAGTCAAATCATCACAGGCAGAATTTGTTCACCCCAGATTGCTACCCAATTCCTATTACTTCCTATCACTCAGTCTTCAAATTATGCGCCCTTTTTCACAGGTCCACCACGGTCCACCATAGCAACGTCACACCTTCTCTGAAGGTTCAACCCGCCTCCACTGTGGCTGTGAAAACTCTGAAGAGCGCCGGAAGGCCTGACGGTGGCCTCACGATGGCCTCACGGTGGCCGCGATGTTCGGCTTTTGAAATTGATTACCCGTCAAGTGCATGTTACCAGGCTTTGTACCAGATGATTGTTGCATGTGGTTGTAGAAATTGCCATGAGAACGGGGATCCAGGAAAACCAAATGTCCAGTGGCCCAACCACAAAGAACAGAGAACATCAGAAAAACCAAACCGTCCAAACCCATCATGTACTGTGGAAATGTGGCAGGGCACCTCCATCAGACCAACCGCTGACCGGCCGTCATCACCTCGGTTGCTCCACGTTGCTCCACGTTTTGTGGCTACTTTGTAGTACTTGCAGATGCTAATTGCTTAAGTAATTCTAAGTTTTTTTTCTGGCCCAGACCATCAGTTCTTTTGGATGCGGGCCATATTTGACAAGCTTAGAGTCTTAGAAGATCTTAGAAGAGTGAATAGGTTTACTTATTGGAAGACTTGATGTTCACTAAAAGACGGGCAGAACGGTTGTGTTTCCATCAGGAAGCAGGGGTTAGTGTCTCTAAGAGCCTGTCAGAAGGATTGACAAGTCAGAATGCTTTGCCAGGATTTCATCATGTTTCATCATGTTTCATTATTTTGGTCAAAATTGTGTCATTTTAACACGCCCCACTGCTGGCTCGGTTCGCCTGAAAGGATCTGAAAAGCCCAATTTTCAGGGGCAAGTAAAGCCATTTGGGACCGGGTGATGGGCTCTTCATGTCCCTTTGCCCTTCGTGTTATTTCTAAGTCTGGGACTGGGGTCTTTGCACAAGTCCAGTGCCACCAACGGCATGTTGGTTAGCTGGCTTCAAGAGAAAGCGTCTTCGTGTATCTTCCACGTGCAGTTCAGTGTGTTTTCTTTGCCTTTCACAGCATATTCAGATGCTTAGAAGAACTGCTTGCTGGTTTGTCTTATGCTTGGTGAAGAAGGGGGGTCTCTCGACAAAGGTCATGCGCAGAGAGAATTGCTCGCAAAACGCTTCGCAGAGGTGCAAAGTCAGGGGACAAGTGCACCAAGTTTGTTGAGAGGACAATAGTTGGGAGGATCTATCTTTAGATTTTCAAGAATCTGGTTATGTCGATGTTGGTGTAGAATATGTAGAATCTTGTACCAGGAATCTCCAGCAAACCAACGAGCGGAGTTGCTGTTTTTTGCCTGCCTTTTGCCTGCCTTTTGCCAGTCCTTGCTGATGCTGCTTCGCTCTTAGCACCTTCTTCCTCTTACAGATGTCAAGCAAATCTGAATCCACATCAGACCTAGGTTTACTGATTCATGTACCAGCTGACCAATCCGGGACCTTTCCAGCGCGGTGCCACCTCAAGGCCTGTATCCCAGAGGAGTACTCCAAAATGGGATGGATAACATATGTTAGCATTGCGACAGCCAACATTTATTACACTATCTACTCTGCTGTTACGCAAAATGCACATGAGATTTTGATGATGTGATCTTCATGGTCGCACTTGGTAGCTTTTGTACACCAGCTAGGGATGTAAGAGGCTTTGCCACTAAGGACGAGCCACCAGCAGTGAGCTTTATGGCCATGGCTGCCGATATCCAGCTGCATTTGAATCCAGAAAACTGTACAGACGCGTGACACTTGACCAACGCTGGTGTCCTCCCTGGTATGATTCGGACTTCAGTTATTTGACGAATTCTTTTGGCATAGACACACTGCCGCAACATGTGAGAGGGGTTTCAACAGCTTGAGGGCGGCAAAAAGGATTCCTGACAGCTATGTGAAGCGGGGATGGGCGGTCTCGGATAAACGATCCTTCATGGAATCCTCAAGAGCTTCCACGGATTCCCAGAATAAATATAGATGTTGATTTGGATACTATTCATTCATGAACCTTTTATCTACATTGAAGAGTGCTGTTCAATTGGTTGGGACCACTTTTCGCATGTATCGCTTCGCTCTACTTGGAAAGCCATCACAGCAGATGATTTTGTGGAGTGGATGGTTGCAAACCAAATTGGAAAATCCACGATTTAGTCTGAAAACCGCAGAGTTGCGAGTCATGACCTTTGTTGATTCACAGCATTGAAACGACTGCCATTAGATTTGAAACAGCAGAAAAATGGAACCCCAGATGTGGATCTCGCTTTTGATCGAACTTGATCATGTTCACCAACTTCGGTGCCTTTTTGCATCTCCCAAGGATCTCAAGGATCCCAAGGGGTGATGGCCGTAGCACAGCACCCCACGCAGGTGCGTGTGAAGCGCTACCGACGTTTGCGACGGGGTGAGCATATCATGGCCTTGAGGCCAGACATGGCCAGACGAGCCGTGTGAAACGCAAACAAGTCTCGTTGAGTTTCGTTGAAATTGCTCTCAGCTGTCTAGATGAATTCTTCAGATGGAGAATTTGCTTGATGACGGGTGATGGGGCTGAGGGAAGTTTGCATGGGTGCTTAAGTGACGATGCTGTGGGAAGTTTTGACGACATCTCCAGATGGGGTACAATAATTCTCAAGTTGGCTCAAGTGCCGATGCCTTTCATCAAATGATATGGTTAGACAGTTAGACACCTGATTTGCAATCGTGGCAGATTCCCTTCTGTGAGGCAACACAACGAAATGATTGCCAACGTGGTTGGGATGCTCAATGTAGGTGCTATCCACTCAATGTCAGGCACCTGCAGGGGGGACCCTTTTCCTTCAATCTTGAATCCAAAGGGAGGCTTTAGATGAACCGACCCTGAAACTTCGAAACATACATGGTTCACACATATCACGATATCAAACCCATTGCATTTGACATTTTAGTTGTTTGACATTTCAAATAGACCAAGTCCAAAGGTACCCAAAGGGATCCAAAAGGATCCAAAAGGTGCCATCGCCACCAAGCTACCAAGCTCTGAGCCAAGGTCCGGCAACTCTGCCGTGGAGCCACGACCAAACGAGTGCCACTCAGCAGGTGGGGTCGCAACAGCACCCGAGCAGAACCGAGATACAAAGGAGCTATAACTGATACACAGTGATGCGCTGTGATACACGGTCCCGAAGATGGAGCTATTGTGCTATTGTGCTATCATGTGCTATCATTCCATACCAGTCCATGCAAGCTTAAACATGATTGAAGACTTGGAAGACTCTAGTGGGTATTGAAATGTGTTAAATGTGATTGAACTTTGGTAGGGCATTGACATTGAATGGATCAACCTCAAATATCCACCCCACCTTTTTTTTGGTGTGTGTTTTTTTTCTTTCCGGCTTCCCACCAGCAATGCTCCAACGGACTGCCGGCTGCCAGTCGCTCGGGAGATCGAAGTCCAAACACTGCGAGAGGCGCTGCATTTTGGATCACAGGGTTTGGTGGATACATCTGATCCATCTCTAGGATTCTAGGCTCTAGGCCCCTGCCCAGTTTGCAGTTGACACTTGTTTTGGGCCCAGATCAGGCCCATTAGGATGGTATTTGCTTAAGATAGTCAGCCTAGTTATCTTGAGGCCTGACACAAGCTACGAATAGAAATCACCTTGTCGGGTTTTCATTGGGAGACTCCAATGTTGGTAGGTTTCGGCTCTGGATCTCAAGTATCTGTGCTGCCTCGCCCGACACGTTTTGGCAGGAGATTACCCAGCAACAGATGGATGAAGTTTACTTCAATTCTTGGAATGAGAGGTGTTTCAGACTGTTTCAGACTGTTTCAGATATTTGATTAGAAGTCATGGAAGATCATGGAAGATCATATTTGTGTGTCACACAGTGATGCCAGGATCCAATTTGCTTCGCTTTGCTTCGCCAGGTCAGAGGTAAACACCACCTTGGCTTCTCGAGTCGGGCGTCCTGGGATCATGTTTCTTTTTCCTTGTTGGCCGCCAGGGGTCCACATCTTGCACGCTTGTGCCAATTAATTCAGGTTATCAATACTTTTTTGGATAGTTTGAAACCAACCAGGAAGATCTTGCAACCAGTTGAGTCCATCAACGCACAGCAACTTTCAGCAAATACTTTCTCATGTCGGGAAACGCATTCTTTGCCAGCAATTGAGTTTCCAAGACAAGCAGTTTCCAACTTGGAAATTCCATTCGGCTCATCAATGCTTTGGAAGCTAGTGAAGTTGGGACCCAAACCTATTGGCAATTTCCGGTTTCCTAACAATGTCAGTATGAATCCTATGTCCGTGGTCTCCGTACAGTCATACCAATATGTCATTTGGATAAAATGAAAAAGTGTTGGATGTACTGTATGTATGTCTGTATGTATGATTGTGTGTACTTGTTATGCTAATCATATGTATGTATATATATATACTGAATTATATACTATACATAGGTATATGTCGTTACGACATTTATGTATTTATTTATATATATATACATATAAATATATATATTTGCATATAAATGTGCATATAAATGTGTATACATATATATATATATACATATCATATTCATATAGTTATACATATACCGTACATATACCATACATTCATGTTTGTCGTCTTATATGTGTACGTATCTCCATGTTTTTTTTTGTCAACCCATCTTATGGCTCGGCATATCCCCAGAGCTCAACATGACATATCTGAGGTGCCTTTGGATCGCCTGCGAGCCAGCGCCATCAGGCGGAACCTCTGGGCATTTGAACTAGTTCAATGTCCGGTTTTGTTGGACCAAATTTCCACTCTGGGTGACATCTCTTCTTCGGGGTGCTTAAACCAACTTTTTGATGGCAAACATGACCATGTGTATTGAATAAATCCCACATTTAAATTGGATCAATCGCAATTTTTATTAGATAGGTGCCCATCCTATTAGAGAAATCCCTGTTCTTATTGAAGAAATCTCATTGGACAACTCCACAACTCCCCTTGACAAATATGGAGAAATCACAATTTTTATGGGACAAATCTCCTGATTTCTATCCCAAGTCCAGGTCAAAGATGTTGAGCTGCATCCGATTTGAAGCCCTGCTCAACACCGATGGCGACCCCGACTGCCCGTGGCCCATACAGGACGAGGGCGGCGATGATCAAAATTGTTGGCCAAATTTTAGGACGCAAAAAAAATTATCATAAAATCCTTAAAAGTGTGATTACAATTGCGTTTTTTTCTGCAGTTTGGTGTTGTTTTTGCTATTCGTTTAATGCAAGAATTGGCATTGGAAGCTGGTGCAAAGGGAAGTTATTTACACCAGACACAGGAAGCATTGGAATCTGTTTGAGCTGTGCGATGCTGTGCTGCCGAGCCCAGGATCCCTATCGCCGCTATGGTGCGGAGCATTTTGCCAAGGATGGGGCCATCATTTGGCAGACACCTCAGGATGAGATGAACTTGGAAAGCTTAGGTTTGGATGAATCTGGCTCCAATTTGGCAAATTATGGAAGTTTTTTTCGGTTGAGATGTTGCTGGATCCAAAAAGGTGAAGAGGATGCCGATGGATTCATAGGTTGCAGTGGGCTGGAGAGACATAGCTGTTTCGGTGAAGGAGATAACCATCTTGGCAGCTTCCTCCACAGCTCCCAGCCTTAAATTTCCCTCAGGTTCGAACCGCTCCCACCGATGCTTCCAATTTTGGATGCGAATCCCAAGTTGCCACCCTCAAAAATGCCAGATGTCCGGAAGCCCAAAATGCTGGGATCCCTTGGATGTTGGACCATGGCTTATAAACGAACATCGTTTAGGGATTGACAAACCTAGGTGAACCTCGCTTAATGTCACTCGGTGACTGGGTGATTCGACTTTATGATGGCCTTGATGTGACTACCCACTGCAAAGGCATCCAAAATCTCCTGAAACAACTGAAAAAGCAGTGCCAGTAGGGTCAGTGAGAGGAGTCAGAAGGAAACATCCTTTTCAAGATTTCAATCTCGTTCATGTATATCAAGATTGCCTGACCTTCAACAGGTTGATCTTTCAAAGAACGAGAAAGTCTCAGCCTCCATTTCAGTGACAAGCCACTTTTTGTGCCTTCTCGTTGCTAAGCCTAGCTACAAACCAGAAATAGCAAGACACCGATTGAGTCTCCAAAGCAATACCCAATTCCACAGGAAACTACTCACTCCCTTTCTATTTGACGGGAACTTAGCCGACTTAGCTCTTCATGACATGATAACCATGTTCCCTCACGGCCCAGGCATATTCTCTGGTCCTGGACCTTGATGAGCCTTGGCAGATGGTGTAGAGAGCGAAAAGTCTTTCTAGGTGTCCTAGTTTCAAGACACACCTGTCTATTATACGTAAGTTATTACATTGCATTAGCTTATATTACATTACATTATCATGTTATATCATATCATATCAGACTATACAACATCAGATTATATTACAAGTAGTTCCCGGGCAAGCTGGGGGCGGAAGTTTCAAAATTGAAACGCTTATAGCTTATTGAACGGAACAAAAATGGGGCCTATAGGATGCAGGCAAGCCTTCTGCGCTTCGAAGCAAGGCCATCTCTTGACTTTTCATTCCGGTGCCATGTCTTTTGAATGCTGGATCTTTTCTCGTTTCATTTGATCTCATCGCATCGCAGCTTCTCTTTGAAATTGCTCATTGCATCCCGCTCCCAGCCCACTTTGTGTCATCCCATCCCATCTCATCTCATTTCATGTCTTCTCCGCCTTTTTCGTCTCATCTCATCTCACCTCATCTCATCTCATCCCATCTCATGTCTTCTTTCGCTTGGCCAACTCTTCTCGGGCCATCCCAACTGTTCTCATCTCTTCTCACATGTCAGCTGAGCTTTGTCATCTCTTTTGAACACATCTAAATTATTCTCTTTCATCTCTTCTTTTCTGGTCATGTCATCTCATCTCACGTCGTGTCTTCTCTGCGTATTTCCTCTCATCTGATTCATCTCGTTTCATCTCATGTGTGCTCTTCTTTGCTCATTTCTTTTCAATCTGAATTCTTCGAGTCCAGCTCTTTCTCATCTTCTGCATTCTACGCAGCTCGTCTCAACTCATCCCATCTCATCTCAGCTTATGTGAGCTCTTCTCATATTTTCTCAACTCTCCTCACCTCTTCGCAGCTCATGCCAGCACATCTTATGTCTTCTCATCTCTTCTCGAAACTTCTACACACAGCAAGCTTTTACAGAGAGAAGCTTTTACACACAGAAGCTTTTACACACAGCGCGCTTTTACACACAGCAAGCTTTTAGACAGACAAGCTTTTACACACAGAAGCTCATTTTACAAAAAGAAGTCTTTTTGTAAAAGAAGTCTTTACACAGAGCAGCTTTTACACACAGCAACTTTTGCACAGAGAAACCCTTTTACACGGAAGCATTTAAGAACCAAGGAGCACGTTTGCTGTAAACTGTAAACATGCCCGCAGGACCAACTTGCTACAAGCAGCTCGCAACAGCGTACTTGCAGCAGGGCAATGCCTTACAACTTCCTGAGAAGCTTTTACACACAGAAGCTCTTCCACAGAGAAGCTTTTCCACACAGAAGCTTTTACACAAAGAAGTCCATACACAGAGAAGCTTTTACACCCAGAAGCTTTTACACAGAGAAGTCTTTACACAGTGAAGCTTTTGCACACAGAAGCTTTTACACAGAGAAGTCTTTACACAGAGAAGCTTTACACAGAGAATCTTTTACACAAAGAAGCCTTTACAGAGAGAAGCTTTTACACTGAGAAGTCTGTACACAGAAGCTTTTTCGCACAACGGTGCCAGAAATTGCAACTCCAAAACCCGATCTCGGCGCCAAAGCAAAAAAAAAACGCCCGACTTCGAAAGTTTTTTACAACGATATTAAAGGAAAATCACAAGTGCCAAAGTTGAGAAAATCTTCTGACAAATCACCATCGCAACGTGGATGCAGCCATTTCCAATACAATTTACGATGTCCAGCTGCGAAAGACAGTAGTATTACATACGCAGCCGCGGCACCAAGGAACATGACCCAGCCATTACAGAGCGATTTGCAGACCTTGAGTTGCAAAACACAAAAGAACTACGTGCCCAAAAGCAACGCAGAGCAACCTTGACGCAACCACTACAGTGCGTTCTGCAGAGCTTGAGTTGCACATTAGAACTGCGTGCGCAAAAGCGATGCAGAGCCACCCCAAACTGTCAGTTCCATTGCGGGGCCGATCCGAGAATGATCCAAGCACACCCGAGACCGTCTCGTACAGGCCGCGCGGCAGACCTTCCCCATCCATCTTCCGAGGCACGTTTTGTCATGCAAAACGCAGCTCTTCGTGCATCCGCTAACTTTCAAACACGCATTTCGTGCGAGACTTCCCCCAAGAACTGAAAGTTGAAGATGTGAAAACGAAGCTTTTGTGCGAGACATCCCTCAAACACTGAAAGTTATAGATGCGAAAACGCAGCTTTTGTGCGAGACATCCCTCAAGAACTGAAAGTTGAAGATGTGAGAACGAAGCTATGGAACTTCTTTGCTGTGGTACTTCTTTCTGTGCACGTCTTTGCTATGTGACTTCTTTTCTATGAGATGTCTTTGCTATGTTACTTCTTTGCCATGGAACTTCTTTGCTGTGATTCACCTTTGCTGTGATATTCCTTTGCTGTGTTTCTTCTTTGCTACGGATCTTCTTTGCTGTGAGACTTCTTTGCTTTGCGGCTTCTTTTTGCTATGTGACTTCTTTGCTATGTGACTTCTTTGCTATGAGATGTCTTTGCTATGCTACTTCTTTGCTATGGGGCTTCTTTCTGTGAGATGTCTTTGCTATGCGACTTCTTTTCTATGAGATGTCTTTGCTATCTACTTCTTTGCTATGGGGTTTCTTTGTGTGAGATGTTTTTGCTATGTGATTTCTTTTCTACGAGACGCCTTTGCTATGTTGCTTCTTTGCTATGGGACTTCTTTCTGTGAGATGTCTTTGCTATGTGATTTCTTTTCTATGATTTTTTTTTGCTATGTTATTTCTTTGCTTCGGGACTTCTTTGCTGTGATTCATCTTTGCTGTGATATTTCTTTGCTGTGAGTTTTTTCCTATATGACTTCTTTTTGCTAATGGACTTCTTTCCTATAAGACTTCTTTTCTATGAAATGTCTTTGCTATATTACTTCTTTGCTGTGAAACTCTGCAACACGGAAGTATAAACTTCTAAACCTCCTTTGAAAAGTATAGTAATGTATAGTATAAGTGCATGCTATATGGTGTGTTATTTGTTATATGTTATCTGGTTTCTGTTATATGTCTTATGTTCTTCATGGTATGGGAGATCTCTTTCTTATATACATCGTTGCCATTGGTCAGACCTAACTGAGGTATCATAAATCATCCACGTGGCATTGATCCCAGGAGACCTTGGTACATTACTCTGAGCACGATGGGATGGGCAGCTATGAGATTAGGCATGGCATGGATGTCACGTTTTCGGAAGAAGCTCTGGGAGACTTCGCTGTCCTCTTTGCTTTGAGCATTGGCCTAGTAGCTGCATGTTGGACATGTTGCTACCACATAGTTGAAATCTATTTTACTTTACAATTGCCAGGTTTTGACTTCAGATGTAGCATTAACTTTTCTTGAGACTGGTTTGTGCATTTAAGTTCGCAGTTGTCAGATTTTGTAAGATTTTGTAGCATTGTCTCGTCTTGAGACATTGAGACTGGTTTGAATTGCTGCATCTCTGTAGCCTCAGGCAAGACCAAACGCACTTTTCCTTCGCAATGTCCCAGTTGTATTGTGAGTATTTGAGGATTTTTCCCCGTATCGTTGAGATATGCCTAGCCTTTCCTGTCTGAGTACAGTTTGCTCCAGTATGTAGCACATGTTGCATCTGTCATCAGATCCAGTGTTTTCGAGAGCCTGGCTGTCGGTGGTACAAGACGTCTTTTTGGACGCTGCGGCCATCATTCAAAACACCACAAGACCATTGAAGCATTGCGGAAGTTTGATCAACCTTTCGTATTTTCTTCCAAGTATTGTCAAATTGTTGTGGTAGCTGTCTTGAAGTGGTGGGCTTGTTGCAACCTTAAACCTATCCCTTCCAGAGAATTCCCAGAGTTCAGAAAGTCCCCGGCAATTTTGGATGATTGTGGCCAATACTTACCCTGTTGGATATCACTGATAATGCTCAGCACATTGCTCTGGAATTCCTTGATCGAAGGAAGTTTAGAAGCTAAACCTTCCGACAATATGGACAGATGGAAAAGCACAGCCATGAAGAAAGTCAGAAGATGAAGAAAGTCAGAAGAGAAGAGATGCAGGTGCGCGAAAAGGTAGGCGAGTCGCGAAACACTGTGTTTTTCCAATGTTTTGTGGCTCCGGAGGAGTCGAGAAGTAGGCTCGCTAAAGCGGCGGGTGCGGAGACATCTCGGCAGATGAGAGATCAAAAATTGCACGCCGTTGTGGCGCGAAGCACATTTGGAAGTAAAAAGTGTTAAAAACTGACGGTCTCGGACCACTTTTGGAAGTTTCGATGTGGAAAAAGTGCACGGCGTTGTGGCGCGAAGCACATTTGGAAGTAAAAAGTGTTAAAAACTATCACATTCGGAGCACTTTTGGAAGTTGAGCTGTGGAAAAAGTGCACGGCGTTGTGGCGCGAAGCACATTTGGAAGTAAAAAGTGTTAAAAACTGTCGGTCTCGGNTTTGTGTGGCAGGCGCAAGGGATTCGCCGCCTTGTCACAAGTGAGCTAAACGTGTGGGTTTTGTGGCATTTTCAAAAACGATGGCAGGCGTGGGACATTAGAAGATGATTTGCACAGATGCATTTTTCGTGGCAGGCGCAGTACAAGAGACACTTCAAGTACAGATGTTAAGAGGTCACGGCGTTGATTTCCTGAGAGGGTTGTCATTTTGGAGCATCAGATCTTCAGGTATCTTAAAATCATTTTGCGTGACAGGTGCAGCACTTCGTATGACCTGGCGTCACGTTTTCATGGCAGGCGCAGTACTTTAGAGACATGGCATGGACAAAGCGCAAAACGCATTGGTACGAGGACGTCAGCGGCATACTCAACTTTCCATTTTTGAGGGAAGCCTCGCAGAATTGCTTCGTTTTTGATGTTGTCAACCTGGAGGAAGTCTCGCAGATTTGCTTCGTTTCGGAATGTTACACGACAACTACAACTACAACTACAAGAGCTACAACTACAACTTCAACTACATGACAACTACAACNACGACAACTACAACTACAACTACAAGAGCTACAACTACAACTTCAACTACATGACAACTACAACTACAAGTAGTCGGTTAGTCGGTTAGTCAGTTAGTCGGTTAGTCAGTTAGTCAGTTAGTCGGTTAGTCAGTTAGTCGGTTAGTCAGTTAATCAATTAGTCGGTGAGTCAGTTAGTTAGTTTGTTAGTTAGTTAGTTAGTCAGTCAGTCAGTGAGTTAGTCAGTCAGTCAGTCAGTTAGTCAGTTAGTCAGTTAGTCCGTTAGTCAGTTAGTTAGGCAGGCAGATAGACAGATAGATAGGCCGACGCTCCAACCACTTTTTGATCCATCAGTGGATCTGCTCTGCCATCCATGACTCACAACAACGAACCTCTCCTATAGNGATAGACAGATAGATAGGCCGACGCTCCAACCACTTTTTGATCCATCAGTGGATCTGCTCTGCCATCCATGACTCACAACAACGAACCTCTCCTATAGGCTTGCCATTTTTGAAACTTCCGCCACCGCCTTGTGCGGTACTACCGGTAAATTTGATACACAACATAATGGAAGTTGGACAAGAGAGTTTCCTGGATTCCCAAGCAGAGATGGGTCATCAAGGAAAGATGTTCTTTGAAGCGACAGTCATGTGAACGGTTCGTCTCCTATGGTGTTGTCATTTTCTGCCTAACTCGGATTCTGAGTTCTCTTGAAGTTGTCCCCTGTCATGATATTAGGTAATTTCATGGATTTGGAATGAAACATTGAAAAAATGAAGCCAATCGTTCAGTTCTAGAAATGGGCGTCAGGCAGAGCTCTGTCTTCGCGTTTGTTGTTGGTTGCTGTGCAACTTCTTGACAAATCTTCACGCTATGGTGTTGAAGATTGCGTCATGTTTATTCTGTTTTCTCTACACAATGGTGGTAGAACGGTATACCTATCCCCCAATCCCACGGTAACCTGGTATGGGTGAGAGGTTCTGCCCTCGCCTCCTTTGTAGAAGCATGAAGAAGCGAGATGCACTTGGAAAGTACGTCTGGGAACATGTTGCTGGAGCTGTAGCAACCCCTGGCTAACTTAAAGGGCTTGAAATTGCTGAGTTGCTCTGTCCCTGACACATTCTGGTTGTCCGTGTCCCCCTTGTAGCTTACCATTGGTCTTCGAGGATGACTTGTTGTTGATGCCTATGCTTAGCTGCCGTTCCAGTTGGAAAGGAAGCAATGTATTCATTTCCGATTTTTACGACAAGGTTCTGGGGTCCGGCAAAGTACCGATGTCCGCCGATTGTTATTCACACGCGGCTCCGCCATCTCGTACAACAAGAAGATTCCTGGATGCAAGGCAGCTGTGCAGCCGCGACGTCCGTATTTTTGATGGCGGCGCTTTCCGACCTTGATTTGCACTTAGCCGCCTTGCCCCCGGCACTCCTGAGAGAAGCGGAATGCTTCCCCACGCAGGCCGGGCATGCAAGAGTTCATCCAAAGACTCTCGGAAGCATTTGTCCCCAAAGAAAACATGTTTGCGCTTGCCCCTTGGCACCAGGTCGCGCAGAACAAGCATGTCGCATGTCCTGGTTGATGAGGGGCCAACTTTCAAAAGTCTTGTTCTCCCAACGGCTGCGCAATTTCTGTGAAATTCAAACTCATGGTTGGGACCGACTTAGAGTTCGAACGGATTGTGCGCAATGTGCGCTGACAGACGGCTTGATCTTGGCGCGAGGAATGCACGCCCACGGCTATGAGCTCATCATCTTCACAGCTGCTACACAGGACACAACATGTTGGGTTGTTTCTTGTGGGCGGTTGGCGCAACTCATCTGCTCAGCACATGCGTGGCTCTAATTTTCGACGGGTTGGCTGGTTCATTGTGGCCATTGCTTGCAGGACACCACCACACTGAAATACTTCAGCACCTCTAGCCATTGTGCGGCATGACTTGCAAGAAAGTTTTTTATTGGTCGATATTGGGATGCCCCCACCATGGGATGGATGCGTTGGATAATTTTCAAATAAGAATCATATGTTGTTTTGGGGGTTCTATTGGCCAACACCAAACACTTGAGAAGTCTGCATTTATGACATGAAAAGTGGCAAATTCCCAATTTGAACATCCTACCCCGTATTCAGAAATTGCACGCATGCCGCACATATTTGCAGATCTGAAACGTTGCAGGACTATGCTGATTGGGTCATTGACCAGATTGATCCAGACCGCTGGGAACCCCACTGTGGGAATGACGTGTGCCCTCACAAACTGTCTTGGTGTTACCCAACTGTGCATGGGCCCCTTTGTAACACTTTGCTTTGCCGTCCACTGCAGTGTGCGCCCAGGTTTAATTCATCACCGTCTCTACCGACAGGCCTTGTGGGATGTGGCACAGGGGTTGAGTTTTCGAAATGCCTCAGGATGGTGTTTCCATGGTGTTGTATTCCGGTGTTTTGGAGATGGCGTGTTGGCATTCCCCAACAGAAAGTACTTTCATTGGGCTCAAACATGGTGGTGTACACTTGGTTTTTTTTCTTGCATGTCAACGCACACCAAACCAGTTTGAGAGTGGCAAAGTAAACCCAATGGTTTCACCAGCGCCATTGTGTGATTTGTTGCGTAATCCGCAATCCTGCTTTTCTGTGTGGGTGTACTTTCTAACAGTGCTGCTTGACCCAGAAACTTTGAACTCCTGGCTTTATCCCACAGTTTCCACATGTATCCACATGTATTCACTATATCCCACTGTTTGTTGGTTCTATAAGTTCTATCCCATTGCTAGTTACATCCCACCAAACTCTCGCCGCCAGCACGCCCTACCTTGGGGTCCCATCTTCGTGAAAGATCTCAGCCGCATGGGACGCGACCTGGACCCCGCGGTTGGTGAGTCAGGTTTGCCACAGATATCCCCGTGCGGTGGTCACTGCTTTGCAATAACTACAGGGTCAATCAATTAATTTTTGGTAGTGTATTTTTATTTGCACAGTATTTCCCAGGGGGGTAGTCCAACTGGACTGAAACTACTGTACTTGTTCTGTTTGTTGTTCAACTATGGTGAGCTGGTTGCAGTAGATCAACAATCCTGGCTGGGCCTGGGAGTGGAACCTGGGGTCTTCATGACACTTGCTGCGAGGCTCAGATGATAAAGACACACTAATTAAGGTAGGTTTCCCAACATGTCCAAACTGCACAGCTGACAGATCAAACCGGTGACCCCACAGAAGTTGTGGTTGCTTCAACAACCTATTGTTGGTGTCGATGGTGGGAATTCTCACCCTAAAATTCTACGGTTTTCAAACGGTGAAAGATTGGACAGACTGGGTGGAGGCTGTGGATGCTCTTGGGACCACCCCTTGGATTCCAATTTTGTGGCCCATGGGCGAGCAGCTGCCAGTCACCAGCGCTGATGAGGCCACGATTCAGCAATACCGGCAATGTAAAAAACATGTTCACCTTCATGTTTTTGTCAACTTTTGGTGACCCATCACTTATATCATATCACTTGTCAAATTGGTGATCACAATACCAATCCGATCCAATCAGATCAAATTTATTTATTAATATGTGTATATATATATACATAATACATGTATATATATATATTACTAGCAATATATTGCTAGCAAATTTCCAATGTATTTTGGACCCCAAAAAAATGAAACTCTATGGGTAAACTGCTCGTGCTGTCAACTTCACGAGGTCTCAGGTGTCGCCGAGAAATCTGCCGCCGGAAGCGCTTCCGATGCGGAGAGCGACGACAGCGACGAGAGCGAAGAGTTGAAGTTTGCCGCTGGACCTGGCAATGTGTCGAAGCGATTCGAAGTGTGGGGTGAACGTGGAAAACTGACAAAATTGGTGAATTTAGATGTTTATAAAGTTTATGTTTAATGAATTAGAATCCATGCTGCTGGATCATGGGGTCCAGAGCTTGGAGATTTCACTATTGTAGGTGCTTGTTGGAGGCTTTAGTCTTCCTGATTTAGATTGAAAAGAGTTATGACCCTGGTGACCCTCGAGTTTACTTGCCTCCGCGTTCAAAACATACGCTTCCCCTGGAGGCCTCAAAGACTGTGTTGTTTGGTCGGAGCAAATTTTGAACGATTTGTTTGATCTAGTCTCACGACAAACTAACATGATATTGGAAACAAACACTTCAAACGCCAGCGTGTTCGTGGCGTCTGCAAGTATCCAAAATCCAATCAAGTTTGATCTATGATGAGCTATGGTTTTGAACAATGACACCTGTTTTGTAGAGCTGAGGACTATTACGCAGTGTTGGATTTCGAATGCACCTGCGACAAGGGGACCACCGAAAGGACGGAGCGAAAAAGGGTGCACAGATGTGCACAGTGCTCGGTGGCTTGACTGTTTTCCAATGCCCTGAGGAAGTTCAGGCACGAGATCATCGAGTTCCCAGTGGTCTTTTTGAACTCTGAAACCTTGGAGGTGGGGCTAATGCCCAGGTGGTATTGATGATGATGGCTGACAAATTCTTGGGCCGATTTCCTGAGAATCATCTGTTTCCCCCAACACGGTAGTATGATTTAATATGGCAATATGTGTGCGAACGAAAATGATGATAGACCATCCCAAAAAAAATGGATGGTCTTACACAAGAAATCGCCCAATGTTTGTGGAGCATACCAATTTGCACCCCATTCTTGCTTCAACCCCAGAAGCCCAGATTCTGACTACGTGTGGCCGGTCCAGCAGCAGGTGGACTTGGAGTTCCATCGCTATGTGCGACCCACTGAGAAACCTCAGCTGACGGACCCGAAAGTGGCAGCTTTGTGGAATCACAAGGGTTCGACATGGTTCAACGATGTTTGGGCGGACTTTAAGGATCCGAATCCCTTATGATGCTGATAATTTTCACAGCTTACATGGTATTGGTGGTATCCAATTCCAGGAAATCATGATGGATGTCAAGACCTGGAAGCATTCAGTGGCATCAATATGGGACTGCATTCCGCTCCATTGCAGCAGGAGTTCTGCATTGAGCTCACCGGGATTCAGCAGTCGTGGGTCGACAATGTCATTTGACTGCAAGAGATTTTGCAGTCCACACCCTGATCAAGCCTTTCCTGGCCTTCCCCCCCTTTTGGGGTTCTTGACAAAATTTGGTGCTTCAGGTTCATACGGAACAATTTTTTGCGGCAGCCGTGGGGAGGTAGGCCAAAGGGTTAATGCCACAGACCCGAGATTCACTGAGCACCAAGTACACGACTCACAAGTGAATGCCACATGCCAAGTGATCACTCAGACCCAGCACCAAGGCAGATACAATTGATGTGGTTCTGCGAGAATTTTACTCTTTCCTGGAGGAGCAATCGCTGTTCTATCGCCCTGCGTCTGGACACTTGTCAGAGGATCATGGATGATGGCAGGTTTGGAATTAGTAATGTGGCTGTACCTTATCTTCAACTTCCGAGTTTTGCAATGTATCAAAGAACGTGTCCCGGTCACGTACATAAATCAGAGATCATTGAAGGTAGAAACATCTTGAAGTCGTCCGTTGTAGAGTAGTTTTAAAAGGTTGTATTGCTCCACTCCAATTGGTGATATGGTTGACCACTCGCGAATCGCAGCACTGTTGATTTTGGAAACCCCAGGAAGAGATAGTATGACCACAACAGAACTTCAAACATGGCAACATAACAACCATCATTGAAGATGTTCACATCGAGGTTGGTTTGTCGACAGTGTTAGGACTTATTCACCCCAATTGACAAAGTATTGATAAGCCCAATGGCCCCCAAATGCCCTCAATCCGGCATCGAGGTGCTAGGACCTTTGTCTTCTGCAGCTTGACTGCACTTGCCATACCATGGCGTGGTTGGTCACTAGTTGACACCCTAATTTGTACACCAGGGGAGCAGGGTGGGAGCAGGGTGGGAGCAAACACTGGCAAATCCGTCTTTGCAACATAGGGTATTGTGAATATGAACTGTTTTCCTGTTACAACAGGACTTCAAACTGTTCGGCTGCATGGCCCACACGTTCACGATGCAAAAACGCAGATGCCAGTTGTGATTTACGAAAGCCCCTCCTGAGCATGATTCTGTTGACTGCACTTCTTTCAAGCTTTAAATTTCCCAAGCCATTAAGGCCAACAGAAACGGGGTGATTTCCCAGGTACAGATGGGCCCATGGATCTGCAAGGCTTCCTGCGGCCAGAATGCCGCCGCAAAGGCCCGGCGCGGCGAAGCCATGGAAAGCTACCCATTTTGAGTTTGCCCTGGAACAATATGGAATAATCACGAATAGTCAGGTTTACCGATTTGGAATGGAAGTTGCACTTTTTGATTCATAACTTGATCAGAAATGGGGTGAACCGATGGGGAAATCATGTGAATTTGGACAGGCCTGGTGATAAAACTGGCTGAATGAGAAATGGTATTACCAGTATTCAGTGGCATTTATCTCTGACTGTCAATGAATGGGAGTGGAATGAGGGAACGTTTGCTTTTTCCACATTGATTTCTCGCCGCGTTGAAGAGACCGTTTCTGCACTTGGAATCATATGGCAAGGCCTAAACTTGCGCAATTGCTGGCAGAGATACATCGATGTGAAGATGCTTGTTATGCCGGAGGGACTGTTTACTGAGAGTGAATCCGAGGGAATGATACGGAGAAGGAGGGCATGTTCCACGGTGCATTGCTGGTGTTCGCCTTCAGAGCCCTTGGTATTTTGGCTCAAACTAGTTTGTTCCCTCAACTGGGTATGGAGGGCACTGGTGTTTGCTTACCGACCAAGGAAGACCTTCAGCGAAGTCTTCAAACAAAAGAAATGCAGCTTGCAGGACTCAACAATTCGGATGGTCGAAGGTGAGAGATGATTAAGATTCATTAACCTGAAGCTGAGCGGTGATTTTCTTGTTCTCAATTCTCAGAAGATGCCAGCATTTAAAAACTTATCATGTTATATATATATACATATATACATATATATATATACATATATATATATGTTATAATATGTATATATATATACATACATATAATAAAATATTTGTATATCTAGGTTTGAGACCTGTGTGCCAAATGCACCAGAGTGACGCTCGCCAAGCAGCACACCTGTTTGTGTTTCGCCTGTTGCCTCCATATTTCTTCAGCTCAGTCTATCCGCCTCAAGTTTCCCTGAAAACATTGGAGGCCAAAAGGCTGCGGACCAAGTTCTATACTTTTTCCAGATCATGAGCTGGTTGGTGGACTATCCCTCCTAGTTGTTTAAGGGATTTTTTGGGAGAATTCTTCCCAACATGTTTTGGTGGGCACTCAACCACCAGGAGATGCTGAGCTGCCGAGGCCTCCAGTTTCAAGGGAGGTGCCATGGGTCCCAGATGCCGTGGACAACCTGATCGTGGCTTTCCCAAAATGGTAGACCCAAAAACCACCCAAAGTTTGCATTTTTTGGAAAAACCATGGTTTGGGGTACCCTATTTTTGAGAAACAGCCCATTGGTAAATTCGGATAGATAAATAGATATGTACTGCAAACAAATGCGACTAGATGCACAAAGGGATTGCATAGAGTCATTGAAAGATACATCATTTGCAGAACGGCCCACACCTCCCCTAAATATCAGCCATTTGAAAGGACATGTATCGGCGTCACGTCCTTCATTTTGGGAATCAGAAGCCACATTGTTTATTTGCAGTTTAATTGGTGTTCCATCGTTATTGCAATAATTGTTTTGTTTGAATTGTGTTATTATTGTTATTATTATTGTTGTTGTTATTGTTCTTGTTTTTGTTCTTGCTCTCGTTCTTGTTCTTGTTGTTGTTGTTGTTGTTGTTGTTGTTGTTGTTGTTGTTGCTCTTGTTCTTGTTCTTGTTCTTGTTCTTGTTCTTGTTCTTGAACAACAACAACAACAACAACAACAACAACAACAACAACAACAACAACTTGTTGTTGTTGTTGTTGTTGTTGTTGTTGTTGTTGGTGTTGCTGTTGCTGCTGCTGCTGCTGGTGCTGTTGCTGTTGCTGTTGCTGTTGTTGTTGTTGTTGTTGTAACTCTCTTTTGATTCATGATTGCTATTTTCATCCTTCATGGTGATTGATACTGACAATTGCAGCCATCATTCTGTTGAGAGTCTGCGAGGCCACACTGTGGTTTAGACGATTCGAAGAACATCGCTCGCCTCGTCGCAGAGCTGCTACGAGAAGGCCTGGGAAATGCATGAAAAGTCTCTGTTTATTGGTTGTAAATTTGGAGTCAGTTCCATGCCGCTGAGATTGAATACATAATATAATTATATGTACAGACAGATAGATCAGTGGATATATGTCAAGGGATAGTAGGTGGGAAGCCATGTAGCATACCTGTCACATATATGGGGTACCACAGAAATTAAGAGACTAAGGAGTCAGGCCGCTTTGTGACTGCGGCCTTTGGCTCAAGTCGCCCGNCCATGTAGCATACCTGTCACATATATGGGGTACCACAGAAATTAAGAGACTAAGGAGTCAGGCCGCTTTGTGACTGCGGCCTTTGGCTCAAGTCGCCCGATAAGGAGCAAAACGTGTTGATTGCTGCATGCCGTTGCCGCTGCATCGAACGCAAGTCTGGTATCAACGACATTAACTAGCATAGATTGCTGACCTGGAACAGGGGTATATCTGTTCACANTTGCTGCATGCCGTTGCCGCTGCATCGAACGCAAGTCTGGTATCAACGACATTAACTAGCATAGATTGCTGACCTGGAACAGGGGTATATCTGTTCACAGGTTATCAGCCGTATAGCTCTGGTAAACCCGCTTCGCGGGAACCAGGCTTGCGTGCTGCAGAGTCGAAACTGGCAATTGACTGAAGTCCAAGTACCAGTCGGCCAACATCATCGACGTGATGAACAGCAGCAGCGCAGACACCAACTGTACCTTACCGCTGTTGTGACAACGCCAACGCCTTCCACCTGTTGTTAGAAGACCTGGCACCGGGGACAGTGCCACTGCTAGTGGGACGACGTGGCAACACCTATCTCCCAGAGGCAGAAGCGATGCAAGCGATCGATCTTCGAGGCGACAATCCCAGAGAAGATCTCAACACAGAACACCTATGACCCCGGGGAGAAGAACAACTACACGATCAGGTACCCCACGGGCACGAGAGGACAACCCGCAACGGACCACCCGGGATACATCAGGGAAACGAAGATCANATCAGGTACCCCACGGGCACGAGAGGACAACCCGCAACGGACCACCCGGGATACATCAGGGAAACGAAGATCACAGGGACCACAACAACTCAGCATCAACGATGAAGTAAGGGAAACCAAAGAAGAGTATAGAGAAGAATACATGGAACTCAAGGAAGAATATGGTATAGAGGCTCTAAACAACGAACTGCTCGCAGGAAATATCCAAGTTCTCCAGAATGAAGTATCGACAAGGGATCAAGTGATTCGTGACATTGAGATCAAGTTCACCGAATACCTGCAGGGCTACTATCAGAACGTCAATTCTGAATTCCAAACTCTCAATGATAGGTTAGCCGGTTCGACTATTGAGGTTAGAGAATATCAAGCCGAACTCATGGTCGCAGCCCAGGATGATGAAGGTTCAACGATGCGCATCCAGGACCTTGAGAAGAAGAAGAACTTGGCTGAGGATGTCGCAAAACGAATCTATGAGAAGGGCATGGTCATGAGAGAAGAGTACCAGGACCAGGTTAGCCAGCTACGAGGCATGTTGGAACACACTGAAGAGAGGATTCATCAAATGGAAGCGAACAGTGAACATGTTCAGAGTGTAGCAAATCATCTACATTGTGAAGGACTTGAAATGCAGAATCAATTAGAATATTCAATAGTCCAGTATCGAGAACGATCAGAAATGGCACCCATTTCGGACAAACTCACGAACTTTGAACTACAAAAATCTCAGAATGAAATCTCAGCACTCCGTGAATCATTGGAATTAGCTCAGAGAGGTACCTATTTTAATGAGGAGAGCATGAAGAAAATTGTGAGGGAATGTAGGATGAAGGTGAGTGAGGCGAATCAACAGAAACTGGAAAGTGATCATCGACTCAGGGTTCTCCATTCAGAGATAGAGATGAGACGCAGACAAGATCAGGAACAGAACTCTCAGGCGATTGCAGACTTGCGTGTTAGAGCACAGGAAGTTGAAGACCTGAGGACACAGAATGGACGGCTTCAAGCGATGCTGAAGGCCGAGAACGAGACGAGTCAGGACTACTGGGAACGACTACAAGTTTACATCCAAGCTGACCAATCTCGTCAAGATGGACTACCAGCCTTCGGCAGGGACGTTCGGAGTCCAAGGGTCGAGACACTCGAATCAGAGGTGAAGATTCAACAGCTGAAGATCAATGATATGGTCGACGAGGCAAGTGAGTACGTGAAGGAGAACCTCCGTCTAAAGGACCAGGTGCACGAATTGACCATGAATGCGCTTNAGTGAGTACGTGAAGGAGAACCTCCGTCTAAAGGACCAGGTGCACGAATTGACCATGAATGCGCTTCCTGCGCAATCGGACAAGGACATCGATAAGGTTAGATCGGAACTCCTTACTGAACGTAANTCTAAAGGACCAGGTGCACGAATTGACCATGAATGCGCTTCCTGCGCAATCGGACAAGGACATCGATAAGGTTAGATCGGAACTCCTTACTGAACGTAAGTCCAACCTCGTGAAATTGTCAGAAAAGGACCAAATCATATGGAGATTGAATAAAGATCAAGAAGACAAACGGATAAGCATCCTTGGTAAAGAAGGGGAAATCTCTATGTTGAAGGCCAAGATTCAAGGTTTGGAGTGGGATTTGGACAACAAACCCAGGCAACATCCCAATGATCAATCCTTCTCCGCAGGCGTTCAACCTGATCCTGACAGTCAACGACTGGTGCAAGAACTACGGACGCCTTGGAGAAGGAGAAAGGTGACCATGCGATCACTAGATCTTATTATCGTCAAGTTGACGCAGCATACAACGAAGAGGTACGAGAGATCGAACGTCTCCGGCAAGGGAACGATGACGGAACAGGTGGACAAGCTCCTGAACCTAACAGACCTCCTCCGGATGTACCGAGCAAGAGGGGATCAAACGAACGATTACCTGACTCCGTCGGGCCCGTTCTCTTGAATGATCCAAACCGAATTGGTCATCCTTCTGATCCACCACCACCTCCGGAACCATCTACTCGAGGTTCATTTGCCGATGATGTGACATCACAGTCAAACTATTCAGCAATAGATGTGCCACGCATATCGAGGAGAGAAGCAGACAAGGTTTTCGTGCCGGCATGGCCAAAAGTCCAAGACGTCGTTAGTTGGCAATCTGACGTTGCGAAAGGTGTCATCTTGGCTGCCAACGATGGTGATCGAGCTGCATGGCAAGAATGGTTACAACCCGCTCTTGCGAGGAACCCCAATTTGGATGCATTGAACGACAGTGGTGGGCAACGGTTTCAATCTATTGATACCAAATTATCCATTGCGCTGTCGAACATGATCCAACAAGCAGGAGATGTGGCCAGGAATGTATCCATGCAACTATGCCATCGAACTCAAGCAGCTGGACGAATTGGAGGATTTGTCATGGGCAGGGAAATTCTTGCAATGGTCTTGAACCACTTCAGAACTCCTGGCGTGACGGAAACCATGTTTACCATGGAGCATATTGTGAAGATGACCTACTATGGTGATGCGCATCTCGACCAATTCTATGATAAATGGATGGAGATGGTGAACAATATGCGACCGGAAGATGTTCCTCCAGATGATTGGTTGAGACGTTCATTGTATATGAAGATCAGACACTCAAACCTCCTCATGTATGACATCAAGCAATATGAGTCATGGGAAGAGGGTGATGATAGGAAAACCTATCAACATCTGAGAAATGTCATCGAGCGAACTATTGCACGACTCAAGGAGGATAAGCATGCAGCTGCTCGTGACAAATATGCCAGGGAATATGCAGGGACAGGAAAACCCGGTACTCCTGCACCAGCCACTCCAACTCCCAAGGCTGGAAATGAGAGTACACCTGATGCTAAGGCAAAAGCGAAGCCCAAAGCCAAAGCGAAAGTTGAGGCAGCTCCTGTACTACCATCGCCATCTCCAAAGAACCATGCTAAGGGCAAGGGCAAAGGAAAGGGCAATGGTACTCCACGGAGACCTGGTGCTTCACAATCTCCCTCACCAAAGGACAAGAAGAAGATCCCGTGTCACTTCCACTTCGTGAAGAAAGCCTGCAAGAAAGGGAAGGACTGTGAATACAGTCATGACCAGAAGGTTTTCGACAACCAGAAGAAGAAAAAGGACGGGAAGAATAGCAGAAGTCAATCTCCGAGAAGTAAGTCGCCAGCCAACAAGCCGAAAAAGATTGATGAACCTTGTTGGAACTGGGCGAAAGGGAGTTGCAAATTTGGTGACAAATGTAGAAGGAGACATGATCAACATCTCTTCAACACAGCACCAAGCACTCCGAAATCCTCGGCTGCACCAGCATTACTTCATGATTTCGACAGTGATGACGACTCTCACACTGCCAAAGTCGCATCTACCATCTCAAAGATGAGAGTGAATTTTGACATGAAGAATGTGGAATCTATCACCTATGAGAAGGATGATTTTGTAGAGTGTGATCAACGAGGACCCAGAAGCAAGAATCGCCAGAGGAGTTCAAAGACAACAGATGAAATTCGCAAGGATGAACAATGGACATTTGACTGTCGAATTGCTCGAAGTAGGGGAAAAGCAATGGCCATCCTCATGAACGGTGACGATGAGTACGGTAGCATTGATGAGGTACACATTGTCATCGGACCGCAATATGACATCAGAATCAAGATGATTGAGGATGGGTATGGCGACCTTGCGAATGAGATCTTCGAGGAGAACTACATCGAACATGTTCCAGGAAAATTCGGCATCAAGGGCAACGTGATGTGTATCACTGTACCCGTTGAGGAGAGGGACAAGAAGTTCATTATGGACTCCGGAAGTGGACATGACCTCATTGCTCGACGGAAAGTTGATCGACTTGACAACGAGATGTATGAGGGTGAAATGGTCAACTTCCACACCACGAACGGAGTCACATCCACTTCTCAGATGACAGATCTGAATTTTGAAGTATTTGACGAACCAGTCAAGGCACATGTTCTCGATGATACTCCATCAGTCTTGTCAATGGGTAAAAGATGCATGGAACAAGGATTTTCTTTCGTATGGCCTTCTGGGAAAGATCCATTCATGATTGACAATGAAGGGTATGTCGTGAAGATGAAAGTGAAGGACCACATTCCGTACATCAACATTGACCAATGTAAGGAGATTGGCAATAAGTCCAAGATTCAAAAGCTGATGAACGTGTTGGATGATGATTGTTCTACTTCTGATGGTGAGAGCATCCTCGTGATCGACGGCGAAAGTGGCGACGAGATGATGGAACGCCCTGCACCCCAAGGACCGAAGAAGGTGAACAAGACAAAGAGACGCAGGAGAAAGAAGAAGGTCCACGAAGTTGCAGTGGGCTGGGAAGAAGACTATGAAGGTCATGTGGAAGAACTCGATGACGTGGACGACGACGACGAAGTGTATCCACCCAGCTACGCTGGAGATGCACCTGACGTTGAACACGGAGTCGAAGTTGATGATGCTGAAGCTGGAGAAGATGATGACGAGGATGTGATCGATGTGGATGAAGAAGATGGAGGACCTAGATTGAGCAAAAGAGGAACACTGAAGAGTGAGGCTCGATCTAAATCACATCTGTTGACTCATCGCTACAAGAACCCATACTGTGAATCATGTGTGAGGGCAAAGATGAAACATCGAAAAACGTTTCGGGGAGCATTCCAACGGAAGCTCACCAAGTTTGGCGATCTGGTTACTTTCGACTTCGTGGACGATCGTCAGGTCCTTGCTCAAGATTATGGAGTTGAGAAGAATGTCTTCGTGATCAGGGACAGGTACACAGGCATGATCCAGGCCTACCTGCTAGGAAGAACAATGAGGCAGTGATCAGCGCCGTGAAGATGTTCATGGGGAGAAGGAAGATCAGAGAAGCCTATTCAGATATGGCCCCTCAGTTCAGAGAAGCTATGAAAGCCTTGAGAATCCCAATCGACTATTCCCTTGCTGGAAAGACCAAACACAACTCCCTCGCAGAGAGAAACAACCAATTCCTGTTGGTTGCCACTACCACGTGCATGTTGGAAGCAGGCATACCACCATGCTTTTGGAAATATGCCATCCGATGTGTGAGTCATCTACTCAACATTGAACCAAACGATGAGGAAGTTAGTGCATGGTGCAAATTGCATGGCGAAGAATTCAAAGGGAAGATGATTCCATTTGGAGCATTGGTTTTCTTCAAGCCCAGTGGTGCCCGAGCTGTGGAACAGAAACACAAGTTTGACCCAAAAGGAATACCTGGAGTCTTTGCTGGCTATGAGCTTGCTCCTGGTCTACATTGGTCAAGGAAGTATCGCGTATGGGCATTGACTGATTGGTCCAAACAGAGTCTTGCATACAATGCTGGCAAGCCCATCCCTAAGCTCAAGACGCCACACTATACCATTGGAATTCCCATGCAAAGAAAACTATGAGAAGATCAATGTCACCATTGAGGGTCTCAAAGAGAAAGATCGACTTGAAGGGAGTCCGGATTATTTACCCTTACCTCCACCGGAGGCAGGTGATGATCAAGATGATGATCAGGACGGTGATGATGCAGGTGATGATGACAAAGGAGATGGTGGAGGAGATGGACCGGATGGTGGACACAGATCTGGTGTGGATCCATCAATCATGGCTGAGGTTGAAGAGCTCGAGTTCATGGGTGCCGAAGATGCGGCGAGACGAGCTGACTTACCACCACCTCCGGGCCTTGAAGAGCCAGCTCCGAGTTCATCATCAAAACCTGACAGAGTGATCGTTCCTGACAACATGATTGAGCATTACCTGGAGGGTAAAGCCGGAGATAACATCGTCTACCTGAACAATGATGGAGAGAAGGTCAAGATTGACACGATGGGACGACTTTATCGAGTTGATGATAGAGGATACAAGATCGTCCGTGATTCTCCAAGGCCTGCCAAGTATACTCCAACTGAATGGCAAGCGGTTCCTCATGAGACGAGAAAAGAGATCATCCGCGTTCAGGAAATGGAAGCTGAAGCTGCACGTGAGCGCAGCAAAGTCGAGAGAAAGATCAAAGATGCTGAGAAGACCTCCAAATCCAAGGATGAGAAGAAGAAGGCAAAGGAGGAGAAGAAGAAGACATCGAGCTCAAAGAGCAAGAAGAAGGATAAAGGTCCAGATCATGATGTCGGAGTATCTGTGGGACATGAGTATTCGCGACCTGGAAAGATCTTTGGCATAGGCAAAAGGTCAACATCTGATGATGAATGTGATGGTAAACATAAGTTGTCATCGGCCATTACACCCTCCGGGTGCCGGTCGTCCGCTCTTATCTCCACAAATGATATGTCCGATACTGATGTGCCTGATGATGATGATTTCCTGATGGAATGGGATGAATGGTCCGAGGTTGAGAAGGGTTTTGGTCCCAAGGCAACGTGGTCGAACGAGAAGAGCTATGACTTCACCAACGGCAAGGTGGTGGCATCAGCTCCGAGATCATTTGCTCCCGGGGACACCATCAATGATCCGGACAAACAGAATGTGTATCACTCATTTCCTTGCATGCCTTGTGTTCATCAATGTGATCAACCCCATAGGGAGAAGTTGGGAGAGAACTACAATGGCATTGACATTAATCAGATCTTTAACACTGCTGTGTCTCGACCAGTAGGACGGAAGGAAATGATGGAAGATGAAGATGCACGTAAATCCATGCGTAAAGAATGGTTGGGTCAACATGCACGGCCACATATACTAAAGAGTGTGGTTAGAGAATATGATGATGTTGTAGCAGAAGCTAAACGCACTGGGAAAGAAGTACACATGGCTCGTGTGCATGGCATATGTGTTGAGAAGAACTTTCAGTTGCCTAAGGGGCATCCCACCAGAAAATTCAAAGGAAGAGGTGTCCTGCTGGGAAACCAAGTCAAGAACCAGTTCTGGGAGGCGGCATTCTTCCAGGATCTCGGGAATTCACCAGCGACTTTTGANTCCTGCTGGGAAACCAAGTCAAGAACCAGTTCTGGGAGGCGGCATTCTTCCAGGATCTCGGGAATTCACCAGCGACTTTTGAGGCATCTCGGTGGGCGGGTGCTTGCCCGGAAACGATGTTAAGCTTGCTGACGCAATCCAAGCATACATCCAAGCAAAGTTAACTGGACCACCATGCTGGGTAGAACTCCCTGAGGATGCATGGCCTGATGACATTGACTTCCGGAAATTCCGTAGACCAGTTGTATTGCTAGTCAAAGCGCTTTATGGTCACCCAGATTCGGGCACAATGTGGGAGCAACATTGTGATCGGAAGGTGAAGGAACTCGATTTCGTTCCCGTAGGGGAAGAATGGCCGTCTATGTATTTCCACAAGGGATTGAAACTCTTATTGGTGATCTATGTTGATGATCTGAAACTGTCAGGACCGAAAGAGAACCTCGCGAAGGGATGGGAAATGCTCCGAACCAAACTGAACATCGAACCTGAAACTGACTTGGGTTTGTATTTGGGATGTTTGTTGAAGAAGGGTACTACCAAACTCCACGACGGTACCTCGGTCTCAACGATGACCTATGACATGGAAGGTTTGTTGAAACTGTCAGTTGAGAAATATCTTGAAATCGTTGGGAAAGATACCAAACTCAAGAAAGTATCTACACCCAGTTTACCTGAAGAGACCAAAACACATAAATCAAGGGCTCCTTGCCCTGGAGATCCCAAGAAGGCTATCACATGTCCTTGGTGTTCTCATCAGTTTGATTCGTCAGCTCCATTGCCTTACAAGCATGGAACCACTGGGGAAGACGTCACCCCAGGGGAGTCTGATCGAGGCGCCTTAGCGCCACATGCAGCAAGCATCTTGATGAAGCTTCTGTACGCTGCCAGGATTGCCCGATTTGATCTGCTTAGGTCGATTAATTCTTTGGCCAGGAATGTCACTAAGTGGACCCTTGAGGACGATGGCAGACTCTATCATTTGATGTGCTACGTCAATTCCAGTCTATCGAAAAGAATGGTAGGATGGGTTGGCGACAAATTCAATGACCTGTCACTTTCCTTATTTGCTGACGCGGACTTCTCTGGTTGTTCCCAGTCACTTCGATCCACTTCGGGGTCTCATATGCACATCCAAGGGGGTCACACCCGATTTCCACTGTCAGGAGGTAGCAAACGACAAGGGTGCGTAAGTCACTCAACCCCTGAAGCAGAAATAGTAGCGGCGGACGTTACTCTTCGATCGATGGGTCTTCCAGCCCTCAGCATTTGGGAAACATTGACAGGCAAATCGCCCAAACTATTGTTCCATGATGACAATCAGGGCATGATTGGTGTTGTTCGATCGGGGCGTAATCCCACTATGAGGCATCTTGAAAGGACTCATGGAATATCCATCACTTCTCTACATGAACATTTCACCAAAGAGAATTTTGTGTTGATGTACGAAGTGACTTCCAAGATGGCTGCCGATATCCACACCAAAGGTTTCAAAAATCCATTGGCTTGGAAACGAGCCTGCATGTTAATCAATTTACTTGATCCTGATGATCTTCAATCGAAGGAGCTCAGTGACCTGGTTAAGCCAACCACTGAAGTCGACACAACTGTTCATCAAGTATTTCAATCGCGAACCAATGAAGTTCCAAATTTTCCTTATACTGAAATTCCCATTTTGCCACCAGAGGTGTATCAAAAGGGACTCTCTTCCAAAGAACAAGTACAACAATTACCAGGAATGGATCCTATTCTTGTTGTGAAGACGCCAGTGTTCTACAGAAAGCGACCGCCAGGTCTCGCCTTGCCGCGCGATTGCCTATCCTCGTGTACCTATGATCAAGTACCAAAGTGGGAGAAAGTTGAGGATCGAGCCAGTCCAGTCCAACAACATGATCGTTTTGATCGTTGGGTGGAACGTGCCTGTTTCCAATACCATCCCGTTTCCAATAGTATTCCTGCTCCGCGGGCTACTGTTTCAAGTAAGCCCGGCGTATTCGCCCCGCGAACTCCGGCGTCACCANCCATCCCGTTTCCAATAGTATTCCTGCTCCGCGGGCTACTGTTTCAAGTAAGCCCGGCGTATTCGCCCCGCGAACTCCGGCGTCACCAGCACGACCTGGCTCCCCGAAGAATCGCGATCAGAGTTGGAAGGTGCAACGCACCACCACTCCCAAACATCCACAATTGACCATGAGTACGGACGGTTTATATCTCCATGAAACACCTGGTGATGGCCCCAAATCCG